>NJDD01003613.1:35067-62810 GCA_002245505.1 Calephelis nemesis | reverse complement strand
GTTCCGTTCCATAATTTTTTAACTTCCTCCAAATTGGTAGATACATTTTGTTTTACTTTGTTCTTATTTATTTAAATAATAGGACTATCATTGCTCTCATTCATAATTTACTTTATTTACATTTCTGTCTGTAGATAGGTTATTAATCTTAGACGGAAATGGATACTGCAGTTTCTTGAAAGACACCGAATCTCACTATTCCAAACAAATGCAGTTCTAGATATACATATATCCTTTATAAAAAATCCTTGCAACAAAAACAAATAAAAACAATCAAGTGAGAGTCGCACTCGTCCACCGAGGGATCCGTACAAATTCGTATACAAGTAGAAGTTCCCCCATCATAACATTTCATTATTTGATATTACTAAAAATGTACGGTTTTCGAAATGTTTCATTTATCAATATTTTATGAGCTTTTTTTCAAAAAACATTTAAGATTCCAAGTTTACGGGAACTCTGAAGGTTTTGACAGACTTCGCGAGTATTACAAATTTGCGGCATAAACGGCTCTGTTTGTTGATAGTGTTGGCTAAGGAGTTTAACTTTTTCACAACTTCAAGTGACAGGAGACCTGAGTATTTGATATAAATTTCAGCTTGAGAAAAGGGGTCTTGACAAATGGACGGACAATAAAGTGATCCTGTAAGGATTCCGATGTTCTTTTCCGAAAACCGTGAATAAATTTACATACGTTTATCATACATGAATATTTATCGAAAACCTCTCACGCAATATTAAATACGTGACAGTCCCTTCACGTATGTGCAACTCTCACCAATTAATTATCGCTGGAAATATTCTGGGCGCTAGGGATGAGGCACAAGCGAAAGATATTTCAAACATCGCTGAGATATGGATCAAAACTTATTCTCTTCCAAAAAAATATTCACGCCCGTATCCACAAAAAGGTAAGCAGATGTACAACTAGGGCAGGCACGACTATAGTCTGTTCATTTTAACAAACGAGTACCTTGTTCATTTCAATAATCAGAACGCAAATTAATAATTTGACAATGAGCACAAAAAGTTCTGATTGGTTGAAATGAACTTTATGTTGATGTGGACCAATAGCAATGCAGAACAATTTTTGGTACTCGTTTAAAAAAAATAGAGTATAGTTAAAGACTCTATTTTTTCCCCACTGTGTGATACGTGGCAAGCCAATTGCCAACCGGGCACATACTCAAGCCCGGGCAGCGAGATTTTTATTACAAACTGAAAACAAACATTTTCTATTATTGTTTGTTGCCCGCTACGAGGATCGCACCCGGGACTGCAAGAAAACGCGTCAGACCGCTAGACCATTGAGGCAATTGATAATTTCCCGTCTGCGTTTTCTTGTTTTAGACAAATATAAAAGAATCCTGAAAGTGTTTTTATATTTAAAAAAAAGTGTTTATATATTGCATAAGTGCCGGGTTGGCGAGAGGTTTGCCACCTATTACATTAAAGCCTATGTACCTAACTAAAACTAATCGTTGGTGCCTTGGTGGTACATCTGTCTACCTTTTTGGGGATACGGGCACGAAGATACTTTTCCTAAAGTATTAATTTGATATATTCAAGAATCTTTTATGACTGTACACATTTCTTAACGTTGCAAAATGGAAATATTTAGAGCGTATCGGACAAGGCTCTTAGTCGTCGACAAATCTTCCCTACGTCGCTGAGATGAGTATAAAAATCCCTAACATTATCATCCCGCATGCATTTTCTTGTTTCGCCCTACACTTAGTCAGCCAGAAGAGCCACACGCCACACTCCCCCGTTCCATGATTACTATGAAATTAGTGCGCTTTAAAGTAAATAACTTAAGCGACAAATCACTGTTTTTGATTATAAGATTATTCACTATAAAAGTATTTTGAAAAAATAAAATAAAAACTGAAACGATTATCTTTTAGGTACAATACTATGTTTCTATGTATGGTATGTTTATGTTAAATCTGGTGTCGTTATTTTCATAAATAAAGTAGACAGATGGATTTTGCTTTCAATAAAGGATTAACTTTTCGATTTTTTTTAGTAAAGTGAAAATAAAGTAAAGTAAAGAGAGTAAAGTGAAATGAATCGTGTTTTGGAAACAATAGTGTGTGTTGTATGTGTAGTTGTGTATTTTTGTCACCAAGATCCATTATTATTGTGTATGAAAAAAACGTTGTATTACTGACGTATTTTACCCTTTTTAGCATACATGGCCCCTTAATAAATGTTTACACTATAAACTGTATAAATGTATTAATTGCCTTAGTGGTCTAGCGGTCCAGGTGTTGTACTTGACTTCGTAAGGTCCGCGGGTCGGCAACAAAAAGAAAAATTGGTTTTTTCAATTTTCTAATAAAAAAAAAAGTTTGCTCAGGATTGGATATGCGCCCGGTTGGCAATAGCCTTGCCATCTATCACATTGTGAGACTAAGTGTCTTCGGCTAGTCGTGGGTGCCTGGTTGTGCCTCTGCCTAGAAAATAGAAAATACCTTGAAATAGAAACTTACCATAAATGTTTATCGAAAAGTCTTAACGCAGTATCGAAGACTTGAGATTCCTTCTTGAGAGTGTGTTCGCTCCTGACCAAGTAATTTCCATTTGAAATATCCAAAGCGCAGCGGACGAAGCTCTCAGCTGGCGAGAGATCTTCTGCACATCTTTGAGACAAGGAGCACAACTCCTCAATTTCATCATCCATTGACGTCTTTTCTTTTTTTCTGTAAATGTTTTACAATATTAATTTTTGTCAGGTAAATCATTAAAAAAAGCCCCGACTGCGTTTGTTTTTAATTCTCGACGAAAAAAGTAGGATGTTATAAGTTTAAGGCGTCTGTTTGTGGTATTATAAATTCTGAACGGATGGACCGATTTCGATGAGGATTTTTTGTTTAAAAGCTGACGTGATCGAAATGGGTTTTAGTTATATTATATGTAGGTTTTGTCAGAGGTTGTTGATTTTTTTATACATATTATTGGATTTTTAGATAATGTTAGTCAGAACGATGATAAAATTTTAACGAATTTATTGTAACATATGTTTATTTTATATGATAGTTCAGGTATCAAGTACACGGGTATTCTGATTGTAAGAGACAACCTTGGCCTATAACCATAGATGTTACAGGTGCATGTTGGTTTAGATGAAACTTTACAGGAACATATCAGATTAACACGTGGGTACATCAGATTAACAAGTGGGCTACAAACGGAGCAAAGCCGTGAATGGAAGTTTGATATAAAATTCAACTTGATAACTTCAAGCGTTAAAAACCTTAAAAGTTTCGATTACGGAACCTTAAAAATTTAGATTTTAAAGTCAGATGTTAAGATAAAAAAAATAAGCATGTCAAAGATAAAAGTTGGAACTTTGTGAATAAAGTAGGTACATTCTCATAAAGGTAACTGCAATAAGCGATGAATTTTGCCATTCGTTCTTTAATATCATTTTTGGCATCGCCTGTGAAAATGAACGGTTTATTGAATGGAACGAACGGAATTTCATCGTTATGGTTATACCGCTGGCGTGAGAGTTTCCACACGAGCTGTTACAACGCGAATATGAGGATCAGTGTTAATGGTGTTTGGGTAATTTGACGATCAGAGAACGTGTTTTCAGCATTTTTAGATATTTGTAGATAAAGATTTTACGGATATAAAGTATCAGTTACACATTGCATCTGACATCACACTAATGCAATGTTTGAATATACCTTGAGAACAATGGAAAAAAATGGACGCAAATGTTCAATATATATGTATTGAATTTCATGTTCTTAATATTAGGTTAACAGTCGATGATGCCATAGACACACACACACAAACACACACAAACACACACACACACACACACAGACACACACATGCACACACACTGTTTTTTGTCAGTTGTTGAAATTCGTGCATCAGTTATTTCCTCCACCGCATAAACTTACCCCATATGCTTACCTAAGTACAAAATTTAAGTTATGTTATAAGTTACAGTTGTGGTATCCTGTCCGAACATAGTTCCATAAGTTTAATACACAAACTTAAATTACTTTATTTATTTAATACACGAACTTAAATGTGGGCCTCTTAAATAAGCTCAGAGTCACTCAGCGTGCTATGGAGAGAGCTATGCTCGGTGTTTCTCTGCGAGATATGATCCGTAATTCGGTGATCCGCAAGAGAACTAGAGTAACCGACATAGTTCAGAGAGTTAGCAAGCTGAAGTGGCAATGGGCAGGCCACATCGCTCGCAGAACCGACTACCGCTGGGGAAGAAAGGTTCTCGAGTGGCGGCCTCGCACCGGAGGACGTAGTGTTGGACGACCTCCCACACGGTGGACTGATGATCTGGTCAAAGTCGCGGGGAGTTGCTGGATACAAGCGGCTGGTGACCGTGACTTGTGGCGTTCTTTAGGGGAGGCCTATGTCCAGCAGTGGATGTCTTCCGGCTGATGATCATGATGAAAATACTTTTGACCGACTTCAAAAAGCGTTTGTCAATTCGACAATGTTTATTTTTTTGTATGTTTAGTATAGGTTACTCGGCCAATAACGAAGTGATTTTGATGATTATATTTTGTAAAGTTAGGTAGGTTGCGATTTTGAGGTGGTCCCATATTAATATTAACGTGATTTGAATAGCGGTTTTTGAGTTACTTTTAATTATACTTTATTTTGACGTCAGTATTATTAATTAAATAAATAGAGACAGTTTTTTTGCAGATTTTAGGGATATAATATATATATCCCTAAAAACACACACACACACACACACACACACACACACACACACATATTTAAATATATATTGCATTTGGATGAGCTACAGGATGTTTGGATCGCTAAGTACGTTTAAAGACAAATCCACCGCGATGCTGATCGTCATAGTATACTTTGCTTCAATCCAAATATTTGAATGTGATCTACGAGGATTTTTGCGCTTCGATGCGGCCCGTGAATGGGATGCGCTATCCATTACTCCGCTTAAATTATTTATACCTATTTCCAGATTTTTTACGGATTATTGTGGTGTTTTGATTATTGTGGTGAAGATGATTTTTGGGAGCAGCTTGGTCATAAATCTTAGTTTGTTAAATTCTAACGCATGGTAATAAGGAAGTTTAATTTAAAGTTGTATAATTTTCTGCTGCAAAATGATTTGAAACAAACGTGACATTTGGAAGTATCCAAGAGACTATTCTAATTATCTGCTTAGTACCTAAACAGATCGAGCGTTGCTAATTTGAGGTTTACTTAAGTTTCCGAAACGCCAATCAACTTTAATCTAAAATTTATCTGTTCTTAACGGTTATATACCACGAGTTCGGTTTACACTTCTAAACCACTGCTGCTTAACATGAATTCGGTTTAGAAGCCCAAACCTAACTTAATATGTAAAGCAGCTGTTACGAAGAGATATATACCAATGATTAAATTTGATTAGTGTTTCGGAAACCGGGGTTAGTGTTTACATTTGTATTTGGTGTTGACGCTTCAGAAACTGACAGTGGACAGAAATTTTACGAAATAGCGGTTTAGTTCCGATTTTGAATGCTGCTGCTGCTATAAGTTAGTGTCTCGTAAGTACATAGAGACGTTAAAACTTAAAATCTAAGCCTACTAAATCCAATATTTATAAAAATAACTACGTTAATTAAAACCGACTTCAAAACTAAAAAGTAAAAAATACTAAAGACTGAATATTATTATATACTACCTAATATTTATATGTGTCATTTATCAATAAGTTTGAAGTCGATGCCAAGCCTTAAAGTAATCCTACTGTTAATATTATAAATGCGAAAGTTTGTATGTATGGATGTTTGTTACTCTTTCACGCAAAAACTACAAAGCCGATTACGATGAAATTTGGTATGTAGGTAGCTGAAGGCCCAGAATAACATATAGGCTACTTTTTATCCCGGAGTTCCCGCGGGATTGGGACTTACGCGGGTGAAACCGCGGGGCGCAGCTAAATATTATATAATAAGTAAGAATTAAATTGCTTTGGCGCCGACTTTAAACCTGTTAGTTAATAACACATATAAGCAATAGGTAGTATATGATTAATATTAAAGTTTTATTACTTTTAGTTTTGAAGTCGGTTTTAATTAACGTAGTTATTTTCATTTAATATTTTTTAGTTTATTGCTGATATGATTAATTTAATAAAAATAAACAACGGGATAGGTAAAAATTGGTAAAAACTAAATAACCTACCTAAATTAAAATTTTATGGGACCAATTCAAAACTGTTCCGCATCAAACAAAAAAAGAATTACGTAAATCGATCTAGAAACCGGTGTACATACATAAAAAATATACCAGCCGAATTGAGAACCTCTTCGTTTTTTTAACTCGGTTAAAAATTCCTACAGTCAATTGAAAACAGCGTCTTCAATTTTAATATTATGTTTTCTAAGCATACGAACAATTAAGAATACCTTAACACATACAGCACAAAAGTTTTGCAAGGTTTCAGATAACATTATAGTCTTTATTACGTTGAGTACAAAATAAGCTCTGTTGACCACTGACTTGAGGAATTTTAAGTTAATGCTTACTTCTTTAACGATAGTAATAAAAAGAGACAAAACACGTATAGTGCTGTCAGATTAGTTTGGACATGATATTTCGACTGCCTTTTAATATATATGTATATACATTGACAACGTCACAAGTTGACATGTCCGGACTAATTTGACATTTTTAAAATATTTAATTTTATTTTCTTTTCATTGGAAGAAGATAGCAAACACTTAAAACATGTTTAGTTAGCAGTTTTATCATTAATGTCAAGTTAAACCTTAGGTTTCGGATATGTTTATTTAGTAAGTCGGTTAATTACTTACTTATTATCAGAGAAATGTACAGCACCATCCAAACAGCCGAGTCTGATGCCGAATACTATCACACCAATTGTTTCCAATGCCCACCGATACATCTCAGTGGCACACTCCTCGTTCAGGGCGTTATCCACATGTCGGAGCTCCCCTAGCCTGAGTATTAAAGGTATCGTTGAAGATGTGGGGTTACCAATTTTTAAAATAAAATAACATTAACTAATAGGTACAGGAAAAAACAAGCTTTTATTTAACTTGCAATATATGTTTTCAGGTGCAATTTTATCCTTAATTTAAACCCGGCAATCCTCAGATAATAATAAATAAATAAATATTTCTGGACAAGTTACACAAATTGAACTTAACCCCAAAGTAAGCAAATTATAAGTTTGTGTTATGGGTGTTAGTCAACGATACTAATACATCGGTATAAATACTTAAACATATACCAGAATAAATTTAATAAACACCCAGACTCGGAAATGTAGACATCTAAATGTTCATCACACAAAGGCCTGCCCCCGTCGGGAATCGAACCCGAGCCTCGCGGTTAGTCGGTGTAGTTAGGCGTGTACGCTAGCCACTCGACCAACGAGGCGGCGGTCGAGGAGGTCTAATTGAGCTGGTTTATGTAAACACAAGTTTAATGACAATAAATTATTGTTATAGTAGAGCTGATACGATAATGAAGGCGAAAAGTGGTTGTACTTAAAAATTCCCAAGATTTTCCTTCCGTGTTTGTTCTTAGTTTATAGTTTCTGAATATCAGGTACCTACTTATTAATGGCTGGGAATATTCCTTATAAATAAGCAAACAAAAGATTTTTAAAAAAAACCTTATGAAAATTTAATTTTTGAGGTGAAAAATGAAATTTATTCTCACAAGTTTTTATTTTCGCTAACTGCCTCTACTTATCTCTTTATTCAACAGTAATGAAATATAAGAATAAATAATTTTACAGAATTCCATTTTTTTCCAGAACCCACAAACGAAACATCTACTTATCTCTACCAATACGCCTAAACAGTATATCTAACGGTCGTACTTAGAAACGTATGATATTTCATTAAGTAAATATTTTCTATACAAAATACAAAATTGTATCTGAGCGCGGTTGTAAGTATTTTATGTCAGTGTTTTAACTCTGCATTCTTTAAAAATCTCGAATAGCAAACTAATTTATTTGATATTTTCCATCGTCGGCACTTGGTAAAACTTCCAAATATTCATATTTTTAAAGAAAGAAACACTTGTACTGTTTTACTTATCACCTATAATTTATTACTTTGTAATTAATAGCCTACCGGTTTCGCTTATACAGCATCATTAGGGCTAAAACTTAAACTACTAAACAATATTTGGAAAAATGTTGTTTAGTAGTCAAACAATGGAAAAATATTGTTTAGTAGTTTAGTAGATAAGTAAAATAGTACAAGTGTTTCTTTCTTTAAAAATATGACCAAACTAATTGTTAAAACAGATGAAAAATAAAGATTAAAATGTACCACTAGACGTCATGCCATCCTAAATAAGATAATTTAAAAAATACCTTCTAGTAAAATCAGCAGCGATGTCGTCGAAAACCTTCTCGTAGTTTTTAACAAGTGCTTCATCTTGCAATAATGTTTGAAGAGCTCTCCAGATTCCTTCGGTTTCATTGCTAGATAACATAAAATGGAAATCGTTAAATAATAAATTAGCTTTCATTTTCTAATGGCTGTACTACTATTTCCAACAATTTATTTAACTAGACATTTAAATTTAAAAAATTAACAATTTATTTAACTAGACATTGTAAATAATACAATGTCTCGACACGAATTTAAGAGAAAGATATTATCTATATTTTGAAAACTGTCAAAAGTTAAATAAATGGTTGGACTAAGTATACTCGTGTAGTGTACTAAGTTTTAGACTTCTGCAATTTCTTGTTTCGTTGTCAAATAGCGAGCACAGATTTCACTTTGAGTATCATTTAGAGGGTCAACAACTGAGATGCTTTGATCAGCGGTTCTCAAACTTTTGAGATACCAAAACACTAAGTAGGTACCTACATTTTTTGACGTGACAACGTCTTATAATTCGATGGACCCGGCTACACGCACCAAAAAACATGACTCATGCGGCGTTACCTTGCTCTGAGGCATGCCATTTAAGGCTTGAAGTGCAAGCGAGAGCGCGGAACGAGCGACAAAGAGGCACAATCGGCCTCCGTTCTTATGACGTTATCACATTCAACTATTGTCAGTACCGCTTTTTTTTTAATTGAACCATTGTCATCTGTATTATAGTAACATTATAACGATAGGTACGAACTACGAAGTACGTTACAACTATTGCAAATAAATTTAATAATAAATAAATTTTAAACAACAAAAATCGAAGAGTTTAGCGTATGAGTATATTTTTTTTATAAAATAAACGTTTAATGCAAATAAAATATCTGTTTTTAAAGTAAAATAAATTGCTTAACCCGGACTTTTTTTTACGGAACTAACTTTAGAAATCACTGCTCTTAACAATTTCGCGTGTCCAGACTCCAGACTTAGATTAAGGGTTAAAGGTCTCGTCGTCCTAACAGATAAACGACTTTTTACGTGATAACCTTTTTAGAAATAGAACTATGAAAGAATATGTTCTTTACATATTATATTTAGTATATAAAAGAGGCGTGAAAGAAAAGAGATTGTAGATAAAGATATAAACTATTTCTTAATAAAATATCACCTTATATTATCAGTAAATTCTGTATATTGAAGATATTAAAAAACATGTTTAGGTGACAAAAAATAGGCCTCGATGCGCTTAAGATCCAAGATTATTATTATTTTTATTAAAAACTAGCCTATACGGTGAACTTCGTATCGCTAGACATGACATTAAAATGAAAGAATTGTTTTTAGAATTTTCTCTGCAATATTCCCGGGTTTTCTATTCAAAAGAATTTTCTTCTGATAATAATCAATACAACAAAAAAACGACGGTTTGCACTCTGAGGCTGCCGGCAGAAGTGAAAACGTGAATATTAACGTTCTGCATTTGATATTTTGGAATGGTAAGGTAATGATTTTGCACGAATTGCTTTAATTATCAGTATGAAAGTACTATCATTTTTGTGGTAGAATACAATATTCATTTATTGCGCTATCGTACACAAACTGACAACACGAACATTCGCGCAAGCACCCTGCGCTGTCTAAACGAAACAGTAAGCGCAGGCATACATTTTCACCACACCGTAGAACGAGAGGGGGATACTTCCACTTCTACACCACGCCGGCTGTTATTCTCCATTCGTCTAACGAATTTTCGACCAGGTCAAGTGTCCTGACGCGAGTTTAGAAATTTTTACCCATTTCAAAAAAGTGCGCAACGGCGCCAATGAAGTTTTCACTTCAAAAAGAATAACCAAAATCGGCCCATCCGTTCAGGCGTGATGCAATGACCAGGTGAAAAGAGGATTCATTTTCATTTACATTGATAAATATTCTTACTTTATATGCGTCTTGTGTTTTTAACCATCAGGTCATCCGTCTGCTAAAATGGCGGCACGCTACATCGGCCGGTTTGACGTTTCTACTATTTAAGCAGACATTTATATTTTCGTTTTATTAAAACTTTTTAATACGCTATTACTTGCCATGCTCGTAAAAAATAGATTTATAAATCTAACTTGCATTTGTTTATACTTATTAGATGACAAATTGACATTCACTACACGTTACCTGTCAAAACGGCCATCTTAGCGGGCCGTTGGTATGACTTACATTTCAATGTCACAAAGAACATGTTAATAATACCCAAGGACAAACAATTTTTTATATAGAACAATAGTCCATCAATAAACAGTACTTATAAGATATAATAGCCGTTTGTTAGTTGGAATAAATTAAAATGTCAGTCATTAGTGAAGATACATTTAAATTTACAATAACTTTAAACTGTACTTTGTATCGTATAAACTGGCCATTATTTGACACAAATGTGATAAATATTTAAGCGTAGTAAAACTGCTAAAATACTAAAATAAAAAGCAAACATAAGTCCCAAATAAAACCTTTTTTTTATGTGGTACATCAATGAGTAAGATTTATGGTCTATAAGCACCATAGATGTTACAGGTGCGTCGCTGTCTGCGCTCGGGATGCTAGGCCTATTAGACAGAGGCACCACCAGATCATCCACGACTAGCCGAAGTCACTAAGTCCCACAATGTGATAGGTGGCACGCCTGTCGCTAACAGGGCACATGCGATCCAGAGCAACATTTTTTTTTTATTTTAATACATTTTGAATACTTCACGTCTTTTTGCTCGACCTGGGAAACGAACCCGGTATCTCATGGAGTTTAGTCTAACACTGGACCATTACACACACAGAAGCGATTCTATTTAAATTTTAAAAACGTTTATAATACCTTAAAAATTAAGTTAGCATAATATATACTCGTAAATAAACTGAAAGTGATGTTTTGTTGTACGATGAATAAAGTATTATTATTAAAGTTTTTCATTTGTTGACAATAAAAAATAAACTTACTGATCATTCCAATTTAGAATGTTTATGAATTACAAAATCTCATTTGTAAACATGTCATAATTCATACGTCTAAATTAGTAACTGCTAAAACTTGGTTCACACGTACTATAATCACATCACAGGTTGTCAGGTTTGTAGCGTGGCAGTTTTTTGCAGTTGGAAATATGGATATAGTTGCGTTGTTGCTAAACCTTGCAACGTTGCAACGCCACCGCTCACCAGTATATACAGACAGTTTGACACCGGTTTTCGTAAAGGAACACACCTTGCCTGAATAAACTTAAAGAATTTGAATAATACATTATGTACCTAGTCTTTGCAGAATAAACCATCTGACTTCCTGACAGGCAGTTAGTAAAAGGCTTACTGTCACTAACACCGAGACATAGACATAGTAGAGTTTCCGGATCCCGGTCCGGATTGGCACCACCGCCTTGCCTATTCCTACCGCCATAAAGTCAGTGATTGCCATTGACGTGTTCCGGGTCGGAGGGTAAGGTAGCTGGTAAACTTACTTTTGCTCGAGTCCTAACATCCCGGTCTCAGGTTGGCAACGCACCATTACCATTTTTAGTGTCTCTAGGCGACGTGAATTTCTTACCATCAGGAAATCCGTCTACTTGTTTGCTTTCCAATATCAAGGAATAAAAATAAAAAAAATGATACATTGCTGTGTCGCAGTTTGCATTGTGGAAGTAATGGGTCGGTATGACCCACGATAATGCCTATAAAATGTGAACCGTGTAAATTCTACTATTTTAAATACAAAATTGCGTCCCAGCAACGTCGTGCTGTATTGGTTTAGTTATGGTGTGATTGTGGTACGTGTGAAATGAGCTTAATGTGAAATATACTAATTGAGATATCTACACGATCGAATGGTTAGTATTAGGATATCTCATAATCGCACGCCGCTAATCAATAATACTAATATCGTAGACACGAAGAATTTTAAATGTAATTATGGAGATGATTTTCAATGCCAAGGTCCTGGGAAGTGTAAACGAGAAAAGAAAACTCATAGCTGTCATAGATAATGGTAGAGGTGTTACGATCATCTATTTGTTGCAAGGTTTAAAAAGTATACGCCTTTGAATTTAAGGAAAAGAAAGAAAGGTAAATATAGATCAAGAAGAACTACATAACTCAGATAAAGACAAAGTGGGTCTCGCGTCGTACTAGCAATCAGATGGAAGAAAAAATTGGCATGATGAGTGTTTTACCGACAAGTTAATGCTTTTTAATATAAGAGAGAAAATCATAAAATTATCCCATATAGGTAGGCAAAAGTCCCACAATGTGATAGGTGACAAGCCTATCACCAACCGGGCACATTTCCAATCCCGACCAACATTTTTTTATTAGAAAATTGGAAAAATCCAATTTTCTTTTTTGGTTGGCAGATCCGGGATTCGAACCCGGGACCTCATGCAGTCAAGTCCAACACCCGGACCGCTAGACCACAAAGGCGATTAAAATTTAATGATAAAATATTGTTAATACCAGTAATGTTATTGTTTAAATTTCACTGCATAGTTCCCATTACAGTATTTTTTAACATTCGTCTTGATACTTTTTCTAAAACATTTTTGATCGCTTCTGTTGTCTAGTTGTCCACTTTTGGCTTTAACTAAATAAGGTCTCAGATTTGATACCTGGGTTAGGCAACTCAAAATGTTTTTTTCTAATCTAAGTAAAAGAAAGTCGTGCTAGTTACAATATTAATATCTCAAAGACCGCTAAAAACCGGGAGAAGGGCATAGGATACTTTTTATCTCGTTTGTCTGCGATTTTTCCCGTACAAACTGAACGGGTGGGACGAAGTTCGCCAGCATAGCTAGTTGTCTAATAAAAACCGCATTGCATTACTCTAGTTTCAACTCCGCCTCTTCAGGGATACATACGGTCGTGAAAATAGAATAGAGTAACTTTTCAATGGTACATCAGCAACATAAAACATATAAAATACAGTAAATAAAAACTTAGTTTTTGTGAAGTATCAACTTTATAAAACTTAACAACTAGGTGATACTCAAAGGTGGCCTTATCGTCAACACAACGATCTCTTCTACAAACTATGGTAATACAATCGAAGAAAAGGTAGATGATACTTTTAATACACGAAAAAGAATTCTAATGAAAAAACATCAATTTGGAATGAAAAGTAAGTAAATTAGTATCTTCACGCCCATATCCCCATATAGGTAGGCAGAGGCACAACCAGGGCACCCACGACTAGCGGAAGACACTAAGCCCCACAATAGCTGGTGGCAAGCCTATCGCCTACCGGGCACATATCCAATCACGGGCAACGTTATTTTTATTAGAAAATTGAAAATAAACATTTTCTAATCATTTTTGTTGCCCGACCCGTGGTTCGAACCCGGGACCTCAAGAAGTCAAGTCCGACGATGGAACTGTTAAGACTTCACATTTAAATGTCTTTTTAAAAAAGGATCAAAATTATTACACTTGAAGAAAAGAGTTTATTTAACAATGTTTTTACACAGAATGAGTGTTTGATGAGAGACTAGTGCGCGACAGGAAGAATGGAAGGCGACTGACTGGGAGAATGATGTATGACTCGGAGCAAGTGGATGGATCAGCAGGTTAGGTGTTGAGTAAGCAGTAAAGGATACAGTCTAGGGATGTAACAGAACGCTAGATTACAGAGGCGATTGAAATTAATTGAAATTGGAATAAAATTATTTTTATTCCAACAGAAATATAGTTTTATCATATTTTTAAAGATGATATTTGGGCTTTTCCTGACTTTTACAGGGAGCGACTTCGAAAGATTTACTGGTAGCGAGGTAAAAAATCATCTACATTACAATAGTTAGTAATTTGAGAAGGTACTTTAAGAGGAATATTGTCACTTGATATTACTATTTTTTTAATACAGCATTATACTATTTATACTATATTTAAATTTAATAGGATATTAGCCCCGGATCGGGTAGCAAAAAAATAAAAATTTGAATTCCATTCAAATTTTCTAGTAAAAATAACGTTGCTCGATATTGGATATGTGCCCAGTTGGCGATAGGGTTGCCACCTATCACATTGTGGGACCTAGTGTCTTTGGCTAATTGTGGGTGCCCTGGTTGTGCCTCTGCCTACTTTTTCGAGGACATGGGTGTGAACAAACTTAGCCTAACGGTTTTGCATATTACAGCATCCACAGGATTATTTCTACCACATCATTAATGTACAAAATATTTAGGAAGATTATAAGTAAATAATAATCGATTAAGACAACTATATCGGTTTTAATAGTACAAATGTTTTTTGCAAATTGACAATTTCCCCGAAATAAATAAATTGAAGTTCAAAATTGGGCGAAGAAAAAAAAAATCTTAAAAGATCTTGGATGCAACCTTTTTAAAATTTACTGACTTTTGCTAGAGTATTCATTGCGCATCAAGGTTCTTTAGCTTCGAGAATTCGATAAGATATCAGATTAAGAAGAAGCCAATGTCCTCCCGGTCATAGACTACCCACGAATCGAATTTCTTTGCAATCGACAATATTTGAAATTGATGGGTTTATATAAAATTTCGCTCCTTATTTTAGCCCAAATAGGTCGTATAATATTACAGAGCTTACTTGCTTACTTACTTATATTCACGGCAAGTACCTTACGGGGTAGGCAGAGAGTATTGAAAGCATAAGTCACGACCCTTGAAGACCTGCCTCCTTCGTTCACATTCATTATTCCTTTGATACAAATTTGATGGTGAAATGACAACTTTGGTCTCCCTGGGTACCTATGTTCCACATAACCGAACCAGCGGCCTTTCATATTTTTACACCAACAGTTTCTTTTCATCCCACTCTTTTTATGATCTTACTGTGACGAAAGCAGTCAGCGATCGTAACACCACAAATTTTCATTCTTTTCTTGATACACCCATGAAATTTTCTTGATAAATGTGTATGAATCCAATCTCTATGAATCCAAATATCACACGATGAGTTTAGGTAAGGATGCCACCGTTTTACTGAGACCATGACACGACAGAATATTGACTATCAATTCTAAAGATTATTTTAAATCACTTATGAGCAAGTTCTAGAAATTGATTGACAACCTGCTGGAAATTAATTAAACTTGACTGATGGCAGATGTTAACGCTCATGCCAAAAGTAAAAGAATAAGTATTTTGTTTTGGCGCCAACGTGAAAGAAGATAGTTTTAGTTTTTTCGTAATGATTGAATTTTCTGTATATTCTAAATTATATTAGTCAATTTAGGTGAGTTTTGTAGTCAAGACCCTGACACGATTTTGTACATAGTGACTACTGACTGTTAATAAGAATTAATTCGTACGGAAGACATGGCCTAAAGTTACTAGCCGGCCCCGGAAAGAGGCAAATTAACTAATAAATATATAACTACAAAAGTGAATTTAAAATAAATAACCTGAAAAAGAATTTACTAAAATTTCTTATACAGAAGATGTGGCGTCCTATAAAGGGACGAATTAATTAAAATAAAAAACAGTAGCAGTCGTGGGACTGCCAATAGAAGTGAAAACGGAACTATTAAGTTGAGAGTAATTAAAACTATATGCAAAAATTATATGAAATTTTTTATGTTTTATTTATTAGTTATATATGATGGGTTAAACAAATCATGAACAAAATATAAATACAAAGTGGTTGAAAAAATAATTAATATACAATTATCTTGTCAGTCAGAAATAGTCGATGTATTAGTGTATACGTGTACACAGGCTACTGCGCGTGCGCTAGTCTGGCTCTCCATAGCTATAGATATACTATTATCATTAGCATGTCGGTGACGCGAAACAAGGATTTTACCCTCTACCAAAACGCTCAACGCGCCTAAAGAAGTTTTCACTTCAAAAAATACATGATTGGCGGTAACGGTCGAAGAGGGAAGCCGCGTTTTTTGAGGATGCCATCCAATCTCTAAGATAAAAGAAGTAAGAGGGAATATGTACCTATAAGGGTTAAAAGGAAAACAAAAGATTAATAAAAATAATTCATACATAGTCATGGAAGTTTTGGACCCATCGTGAAAGAAGATTATTTTCGCATTCAGCATTTTAAATTTATGATTTGTGTATTGGTGGTGTATGATTTGTGTATTTGTGTATTTGTGTATTGGTAATCCGATTATTTAATCGGAAACATAATGAAAGAAATTAACGTATTGAAGGACTTTAAATAACCTCTGAACTTAAGGAAATGGCTATTAAAAAAAGGGGGAAACAAAATAATAAAAAACTAAAGAAGTGAATGGGAAACAAATAACAAGAAAAATAATTTATTTATACGGAAGACGTGGTAACATGGTCCAAATGTCATAGCCGGTTCCAAAAAGAGACAAATAAACGTAAAAAAAATGTAAACTTACTTGTGTACAGGACATAAGCCTGTTCGACTCCTAGCTTCATTCAATGGAGATGTCGACCAAACTGGTACCTCAGTCGCTTTGCTATTGTAAACCTGTAAATGTCGATTTTTCATTAAATTATTTACTACTAGTCCGATTCGTTAGTTCTATCGGTCAACTATTGTATTTTTTTATTGAAGTTATACTTCTTTTAGCGCGTTAGGAAAAAATGATGAGGGTAAATTTTTACGATGCGCGCACACCGTCACGAAAAACCGACATGATGAAGTTAGCTATAGATAACATTTTAGTTTTTATTAAATAAACTTTATTTAACTAAATAATGCATTATAATAAAACTTTTAATGTATTAAATACCTTTTTTCTATGGTTAGTGTTATTTTGTCTACAAATATAAAATAAGGCAAAAGATAAAATTTTTAAAAGGATTTTTATCTTATTACGCCAAAGAAGTATAACTTCTAACGCGTGTACATACCTAAGTACACACACTATTTAATAAGTTTTTATTTGCCATTCTTTTCCACATGATCGTCAATGGACCACGCCGTTTTAAGTGTAAAATATAGTAACTTTTCAAAATATAATGTTGATGCACTAGTAAATTACTTGCATCGCAGTATTGTTATCTGTGTGATTTACACTCCATTGTGTCGTTAGTTATTTACGACCCCTGTATATGTAATTAAATACAGTAGTACTATTTCAATTATGCGCTACGGCTATATTTGTCAAGCTTCGGAAATCCAAATGTATTTTAAAGATATCTGTAATTAGTAAGTAAGTAAGTATCTTCACGCCCATATCCCCGAAGGGGTAGGCAGAGGTACAACCAGGACACTCACGACTAGCCGAAGACAGTAATTCCCACAATGTGATAGGTGGCAAGCCTATTGCCAACCGGGTACACATCCAATCCCGAGCAACGTTATTTTATTAGGAAATTGGAAAAAAACACATTTTCTTTTCGTTGCCCGACCCGGGAATCGAACCCTGGACCTCATAAAGTCATATCCAACACCAGGACCACTAGACTACAGAGTTATTACATAATTAATCATTTCGTTTAAATTTAGACTAGGCCAGCCAATTTAAAAATAAAAGTATAAAGTGTAAAAGGAGTACAAAGTCCAAGCGCATAATTTCAATAGTAGTACTATATTACTCAGTAAATTTATATGTTTCATAAATTTCTCATTTTATGGCATTTGTTCATTCACTGTAATAAAAACTTATTCTACTTGTCTTCGCTGGACTGTTGGGGTTAAATATACGAGTATAACAAAGTAGCTGCTCCGGCGAAATTCCACCCGTTTAGTTTGTATTGGAAAAATTTAAATGTTTTTCCTAGTTTTGTCACAATCGAACGGGATAAAAAATATTGAATTTTGCCCCATGTTGGTCCGGGTTTCTTTGCAGAATAGATCACCTGGCTTCCTGCCAGGCAGCTCGTAAAAGGCGAACATAGGCTTACCGTCACTAACTCCCTGACATCTGACTAGTTGGCAGAGTCTCGCAGCGACTCACACGGATTGGTACCACCGCCTCACCTATTCCTGCCGCCATAACGTGTTCCGGTTCAGAGGGTAAGGTAGCCGGTAAACTTACTTTTGTTCGAGGCGTAACATCCCGGCCTCAGATTGCAACTCACCATTACCACCTTTGGTGTCTCAAGGCGGCAGGAATTTCTTACCATCAGGAAATCCGTCTGTTTGTTTGCATTCCAATATCATAAAAAATGTCCGTCTTCTAGTTAGAACCATAGGAATAACATTTTATTTTGCCCCTTACGTTGTATAAGGGAAAAAATAAAATGTTATGAGTATTGTTCCAGTTTTTCTGTTTATATGAACCTGACTACTGCCTACACAAAAAAAAGTACAAGGAAAATTACTCCATCCGTTCGGGTGTCATGAGATGTACCTAGGGAAACGGGGATTAAAAAAATGGGCATTCATTTTTATATATTATAAAGAAGAGATGAAGATGGATATCCATGTAGATGGATATCGACTCTGTCGTCTGGCGGTCCGCCGTCGGACTTGACTTCTCGAGGTCCCGGTTTCGATCCCCGGGGGATCTGTCGGGTAGTAAAATGTAGAAAATATGTATTTTAATTTTACAATAAAAGTAAAGTTGCCCAAAATTGGAGATATGCCCGATAGGCGATAAGCCTGCGACCTTTCACATTGTGGGTCTTAGTGTCTTCAGTTAGTCGTAGGTGCCCTGATTGTGCCTCTGCCTACCTTTTTGGGAAATGGGCTTGAGGTTCGCTTTTTCTCCTTGTTTTAAAATTCTAAAAAAAGTTCTAAAATAGATGTAATATTATAAAAAAATAAAATTTCTAATTTTGTTTTTTGTGGGGTAAATCTTTGGAAATACTGAACCGATCATGAAAATCCTTTCACTAATGGAAAGTTAGACTATTCAGAAGTGATATAAGCTATACCTATATTCCTAAACCAAAAAAAAATATGAAAAATAATGGGATGGGATTGAAAGTCAGAGGAAAGTGGGCGAGCTGAGATAATGTTTGCCTTACAAACTGAGTATAGTTCGACTAGTTAAAGATATCTATGCATTTATAAAAAATCGTGTGAGTTTCATAACACTATGTATAACTCAAGAACAGCTAAACCGATTTGGCTAAAAATTGGTAGGGAGGTAGGTTGGAATCAGGAGACGGACATGTGATAGTTTTTATTCCGTTCGACTATGAAGGAGCTATGAAAAACAACATCTTAATTTGTCCCGTACAAACTGAACGGGTAGAATATAGTTCGTCGGAACAGCTAGTATATTATAATGTTCTAAAATTAGGTAAAGAAAGCCATTCTTAAGGCGAATGACCATTAGTCATTAGTCATTAGTCAAAAGATAAAGCTTCAAATCACTACATAGTATATAATACAAAGTCGCTTCCTCTGTTCTTATGTCCCTTTGTCTGATTTTGATGCGGTTTTTTTGATAGATAAAATGATTGAAGAGGAAGTTTTATATGTATTTTATACCCGTGCAATAGCAGGGGCGAGTTAGAAATAATAGCTTCTTACAAAATATAACTTTGCAGATGTTTTTAAACATCGATTTGATTATATCATTATTTGTTTCGAAATGTTCACGCAAACATTTGTGATAATAATTACGGGCAATGATATATGATGACCTTTGACCCTTCTTTACGTCATATTCCTGTATCGATAGTTTTACTATATGTACGTAATATTTTTAAACAACAGCTGATAATCTTTCTTTTTGGTATTACCGCCTCACCTATTTTGGTTGTAAAACCGCTAATGCTTATTATAACTTTCTTGTTTAATTATAAATAAAATAAAATTTAAATGTAATCCAAACCACATGATTGCTTTCATATATTTCGGTTGCGTAATGCTCTCTATTTTGTGTTCAATTAGAAATAGAAAAAAAATTGTAAATCTGTTCCAAAACACAATTTTTTTGTAAGAGATCAGCGAATAAGTACACAAATGTCCTGATGGTAAGAGATTAGAGTGGCCTATAGACACCATAGATGTTACAGCGCTCGATCTAAGAGGAGGGGAGGGGGAGCAAACCAGGCAAGTAAATTTAATCTAAGTAGCTCTTTTTCAATTTATTTTTGAATTAATATCTTAAAACAAAACTTATTTTGTTTCATTAATATCGGCAATATAATTGTCTTTTTATAGGTTAAAATTACATCATGGAAGTAAGTAAAAGGCGGCAAATATTATATTGCCCGGAACAAGATTGGGTACTGTGGACAGACGCGTCGCTATCCTGTGGTCGGGATGTTAAACTATTGTGTAAATCTATCAGCTACCCTACCTTTCGGGCCAAGACATGACAGAGTAACTATGGCGGCTGGATGGGTAAGGCCACTGCCTACCCCTAACCCTACCAACAAGTTGCTGTTTACCACATGGGGTCTTGTTGATGACGACCTATATTTTAACCTGTGCTTTTTAAGAGCCTTTTGCCTGGCAGAGAGGCAGGTGGTCTATTGTACTCAGCGGATCGGGACCAAATTGTTGAAATTACATTTAAATTACAATTTGATAATTTTCGCCTCTGAGGTCTAACGGTTCAGTTGTTGGACTTGACTGAATGAGGTCCCGGGTTCGAATCTTGCAACATAAAGAAAATTGGGTTTTTTACATTTTCTAATAAAAATAATGTTGCTCGGGATTGGATAAGTGCCCGATTGGCGATAGGCTTGCTACCAATCACATCGTGGGACTTAGTGTCTTCGGCTAGTCGTGGGTGCCCTGGTTGTGCCTCTGCCTACCTTTTCGGGGATATGGGCGTGAAGATACTTTATTTTTGATAAAATATTTTTTTTGATAAACCAAAAAAGGGAGCATTATTCTAACAAACCTCTGCTACGCGTGTTTTCGCGCATTTACAAATGGCAAATGAATAACCATTTTTTTACGAGTGGAAAATGCCCCCGGATACCCACCGCTCTCGGGGGAGAGCAGCGGGTTATGTCGGACTCGAACCGACTAAAAACTACACGATGGCCTTCCTGCCGAACCATCGTACTTACCACAAAATAATAAATTTCACTGAACAAAATATGTATTTCGCACCGAAATCGCACACAAATATTTTCATATCAATACTTATTTTTAGGTAGGTATTTTAAGTTAAGGGTCTTACAAAGAGATAAGACTTGAAACAATATAAACGTTTTATTGAAGGCTTTTCCGATATTTCCTGACGTATTTTTGTTGAGCTTTTGAAAGCTTTCATAAAAAGCTTTTGTGGGGAATGAAAAAGCTCCTAAATTATATTTTCACAGAAGTCAAAGTAGTATGTTTTAGGAGAGGTAGATTGTTTTGTTTGAGAATATTGTTTATTGGTCGGGTCCACGCATAATATATAAGGGTACAAGGTTTGAATGTATGAATGAATGGATGTGTTTTTATTCAAATTAAGTATACATTATATGTATACATTTTTTTGTCAAAATTCTTAATTCTAAATTTGATAAAACAAACCTGAACCTGGATCTTTATTATGATATCGAAAACTCAAAAACTGCCTATTGGCTTTTTTAAAAAGAAATCCCATTTCTTGGATTCATCTCGAAATAACCATTGAAATATAGAAAAACTAGCTGATCCGGCAGACGTTGTTCTTCTATATTTTTACTGTGATTTAAGTAAAAAAAAATTGGGGTGAGTCACCCTCATCACTTGGCGCTATGGAAAATAGATGTTGGCCTATTCTCAGATCTACTCAATATGCTCACAAAATTTCATGTGAATCGGTCAAGCCGTTTCGGAGGAGTGCAATCACGCACACCGTGACACGAGAATTTTATATCTTAGACTAGCTGACACGGCAAACGTTGTTCTGCTACTTTTTTAATGTGATTTTAGTAAAAAAGTTTAGGGTGTCACCCTTGTCAATTAGGGGTATAAAAATAGATATATTACATAGTACTTCGGACAACTTGTAGTGTAACGCTCGCTGACCGCATTTGTAATAGTGAGATCCGAGATAGAGTGGGATTAAAAGAAATTGTTAAAATGAGAATGATATTCCGCTGGTTCAATCATGTGAAAAAAATTAAAGATGAAATATTACCAAAGCCATTATACAATGCAAATGTGGATGGATATAAATACCAGAGTAGGTCTAGGTTGATATACCATGATCAAATGACTTAGGTATTTGCAGAGAATGGCATCCGGAGCCAGACACGTCTGTAAGGATCGTTAGATTTGGCACTTGATACTCACTGCCTACTTCATAAAAGACTTTGCTTGTAGATATTAACGCACTAAACGGGCGGTACGAAGTTCACCGGGACAACAAATATCTTTTTTTTATGATACTGGATGGCAAACAAGAAGACGGATTTCGTCATGGTAAGAAATTCACGCTGCCTCGAGACACCAAAGTTGGTAATGCTGCGTTGCCAACCTGAGGCCGGGATGTTAGACCTCGAGCAAAAGTAAGTTTACCGACTACCTTACCCTTCGAACCGAAACACGTCAATGGCAAGCACTGACGCTATGGCGGAAGGAATAGGCGGCGGTGCCAATACGAGCAAGTTGATACGAAACTACCACCACCTAGTATCACCACCTAATAATCCTAGTAATCTTCTTAACCTAGTAACCTAGTAATCTTCCCAAAAAGTCGAAATAGATTTAAGGAACATGGATATTGTTTCAGTTTCTTATGCGTTAATGCAACGGCTGTAATAAATCTTCTATATCCACAAAAATCCGGATTTAGAAATCCTCTCCCAAGAGCGCGTTAAAGTTTAATGTAAGGGAAGGCAAGCCCTTAATTATGTTCAACTAAAATCCAACTTTATCTCCTGATAATAAAATTGAAATTCGATTGCAATTTGGCCTGATTTATTAAAGCCCGATTAATTTTATAAGGGCTTAGTGACAGAATTGATATCAAGGGAATCAGTTTGCTGGGAGATGACGAATTTGCCTCGGGAAATTGGGAAATATTATTGGGGAAAATAATGGCCTTGTTAAGACTTTGCTAGTATTTTAAATAAGGTTAATATTTTGTTAGGATATTGTACTTACAGGGTTAGTATAATAAAGCGTTTAATACCAATTCCTGATGTAAAAAAAGTAGATATGTAAAAAAGTAGAGCCAAGACAAAAATTATGCTTGGCTGTAGGCTTGGTAGTAAAAAGAATGGAGATCTTTTTAACCGTTTAAGCTGGCTTCATAAAATTTGGGCTTCTAGATTTTTTTAATGAGAATGGAAGGCAAAAAAGACTTAGGACTTAGACTTTAGGAATAGACTAAAAGTAAGTTTATCTGATACATAACCTTCCAAACCGAAACACGTCAAGGGCAAGCATTGAGGTTTTGGCGGCAGGAATAAGTAAGGCGGTGGTAACAATCCGGACGTTTCTCTGCAAAACTGTACCACCTCGTAATATGTCAAGGTGGCAAAGAAGGGCAGACGGTCTATTCTGCAAAGAAGCCTGGACGAACACGGGGAAAAACGGTTGGTTTCTACATGCAAAAAAATATGCAGTTTTTTATCTTTTATTGAAAATATATTAAGATTTTTTCTAAATTTTGCGACAAATGTATTGGATATTTTCTATCAAATACGTGTATATATTCAAGTAGCTGTGTGCTTGCGAATTCATCAGCGTAGAATAGATTTTCGTATATAAAATTAAATCGCCATTATAGATATTTGAGGGTTGATTTTTGAAAAAAAAGTAAAAGCTTAAACTCAGGTTTTTAACTATATGCATATTTAATGTCATCAGATTGATCCAGCAATTTAATGTTGAAAGAGTACTAGACCGAATTCGAAAGTGGGTTTAGTACTCTTTGTATACTTTTTGTGAATCCATACTCCAAGTATACATACCTCTTGCATCAGAGCAGGATCGAAGACATACAGCACTGGGCGGGTCCTGGAGGCTTTTGCCAAGCGGACGAGATCTCCGTACCGGGTTCGAATATTTTCCAGCAGGCCAAGCCCAACTGTGTGGTGAAAACACCCTGGAAAAATGCAAACATGATAATTGTAACTTCTGGTTTTTACGATGTGTAGAATAAACTGTCTTCACGCCCATATCCCCGAATTGGTAGACAGAGACACAACCAGGGCGCCCACGACTAGCCGAAGACACTAAGTCCCACAATACGATAGGTGGCAAGCCTATCGTCAACCGGGAACATTACCAATCCCGGGCAAAGTTATTTTATTAACAAATTCAAAATATATATATTCTATATTTTTTACCCGACCCGGGAATAAAACCCGGGATCTCAAGAAGTCACGTCCGACGCCCGACCGCTACTGATTGAATTTTGTGTTTGTATTGAGTGAAATTATTCAAAGTTGGTGGCATTTTGTAAAATTTTGTTCAGTGAGAGTGCACATATGAAATAATCAGGAAGAAATGGTGTATCGTGTATTTATTAGTTCCCGACAAATCTCATTAAATGAGCTTGAGTAATGAGGCCGCCGCTTTACTTAAGACCCCAACTTGACTTTCTTAGACGTTTTACTAATTTCGAATAATTTAAACCACATTATGTTAAATCGGGTTGATGCAAAATTTCAACTGAATTAAAGGCAAATGTTAACGCTAACGCCAAAAAACGAAAAAAGCAACCTTTGTGTGTATTCATGCGGACTATGTAGGAGATATAACTCTATTATTATCTACTCTTAATCTGGGATTCGGGGTGTTAGCTTTTTCGTTTCTTCTTCTGACTGACAGTTTCTGATAGTTCAAACTAAATTGGGTTTGTCCTGGTTGTTGGGGAGTTCGTTTTGCCGTTTCTTCTCTTGACTTGCTAGGTTTAAAAACGGTGGTAGCTTAAGGTAGGTAGGGTTTTACCAAATCACTTTTTAAAATTTTATTTAAATATTAAAACATAATGTATAAAATATAAAATCTAATTAATAAATTGTGGATAAATTTAAAAAAAATTGCACACCACAATGTGGTAGAATATGTCGGTATAGACCAGCGGTCGGCAACCCGCGGCCCGCCGACGTCTTACTTGCGGCCCGTGAATGTCATGAAAATAAGTGATAAATATAAAAATAAATTCATGAACCTTCCGCGCTTGACCGTATAATATACGGCGTATTATATAGTAGATTTAGCCTTAAGAACGCACTTCTCTCCACAGATTTGCTTCTCTCCGCCCATTTTCATTTTTTCTATGGGATATGACCAATTATATGTAGGTATATTTGACTTTTAGAGTAAATATTACAAGCGTGGCCCACTTTTAGTTTATTTTGCCGCCTTGTGGCCCTTGCCTGCTAAAAGGTTGCCGACCGCTGGTATAGACAATTATTTTTTGTAACAACTTCTAATAGATAAATTTCATTTCATACCATTTTGGGTTTCACATATTTAAAGTCCCCTAGAAAATGCAAAGGAGGACATTTTAGTTTATACGAGTGAAACCAAGTGGAAATCGGACTTGCAAAGCTCAGAGCTTTTCGATGCATAAGTGCTTTTTTGTTTAAGAATTCTATTGCAAGGACCTTTATTTCGTAGTTTCACCTTATAAATTCCTTTCAGACGGCGGTAATTCCTTTTAGTTTTTATACTTTTTATCGTCGGTACTTAGTGGAATTGCATTCTCGATACAATTTATTTAGAAACACTTGTACTTTCCACAATATATTTATTTTTTTATTTTTATGGTTTAGCCAACCAGTTTCGCTATATAAGCATCATCAGGGCTATATAACAACTCCGGATGTTATATAGCCGGTTCCGGTCCGGTAGTTGTTAAGAAACGGGTTGGCTAAGCCATAAAAAAATATGTTGTGGAAAGTACAAGTGTTTCTAAATAACTTGTATCAATAAGTCCTTTTAACCGGTTTCAAAAAAGGGGAGGTTGTTACTTCTATGTTTATTGTGGTTTGATCATTACTTGATCCGGCGGCCAATTACTATGTCAATGGTTATTTCTTCCGTAAGGTTCCCTAAAGTTGTCTGGCAGGGATTGCTCTGAAGCTTACCGCCTTTGTACACCTATGTTAAATATTATTAGTGAAACAGTGTGTTACCAATTACATACACTGTGGGACTTTGGCTAGTCGTGGGTGCCCTGGTTGTGGTCTCTGCTTACCTCTTCGGGGATATGGACATGAAGATACTTTTTAATTTTTGTGCACAAGATATTGCTTAAGTGGGTATCAAAACCCATTTGTTTTAGTGTTGGTCTATGGCTTCTTTGTTACTAATACCGTGACCACGATTAGCTGGAGTCAATTGATCACCTTATTTTAGCATTCACTATTACGAATGAATAAACGAATACACTTTATTATGCACCAAAATTTACAAAAATAATACACACCCTTTCACTTATAATATTTAACTTAGGTGCACAAAGGCGGTCTTATCGCTTCAGAGCGATCTTTGCCAGACAGCCTTAGTGCTTGCCGTTAATATATTCCAGTTTAAACGGTAACGCAGCTTGAATGACTTGACATCCGTAGTCGTTCTGCGTATAGTTTAGTAAAGCACCCCTTTGGTTTTGGTGACTAGCTAGCCAGTTTTCTTACAATTAGGAACCCATTTCCTTGTTCGTTTGTTTGAAAAGCCCGCCATATTGGCTGTTACACCTGTAAGTTGTAGTAGGATTGCTTTAGTATAATTTATTGAAAGAAAGAAAGAAAATATATTTATTTGCGGAATATGTGTGTTAAAGTTGTTACAAAACTATTTAAGCTTTCCAATATATTCTACCACATTGTGGTGTGCAAATATTTATATATTTTTAAAAAGTGATTATTTAATTATATACACAATGTTTTAATATTCATACAACAAATAGTTTTATTCTTATTACAATTTGAATTATAACTTACAAACAATTTTAAAATGTTAATAAATTTAACCCTGTCTACTGTAAACTACCATAGATAGATTTGGAATTTGACTAATGCTGAGTTTATAGTATCATCTCAGCCTAGGGCGGAAGCCCCAACCGACTCTACGGAGAATTTGTTTTTTAAAGTGAAGTGCTAAAATTTACAAACTTCTATATCAGGTTGAGGATCAAAGGTCAGCAATTGCCATAGGCCAAGACTGATTGTTATTAACAGACAAACATTTTTATGGTGTGATAATTCTATTTACGTCATTATCACGTACAGTGATGATGATATTTGCATGAATTGTTCATGATCATGACCTTACGGCCACATTACACATTTGGCCAAGATGTTGGTCCAACGTATAAGTAAGTAAGGCGATTTTAGGGTAGTATTCAAATTATTTATTTACTTTCACCCTAGGTATAGAAGTAAATTAACAACTAATTGATACAGCCTTAGTAAAACCTAGGTGAGAGTCTGGTGCCTGTTGTAGGTAATGACCTGAATTACAAGTCACCAGCGCCCTCTTCGCGGATTTTCATGTACAGTTACATTACTAAGTACATAACATAATTATCATTAATACACTAGTAGAATAAAACTATAAAAACTATACCTATGTTATCCATACTCT
>NJDD01003613.1:5440-34925 GCA_002245505.1 Calephelis nemesis | reverse complement strand
TGTGCGTGTGCGTGTGCGTGTGCGTGTGCGTGTGCGTGTGCGTGTTCGTGTGTGTGTATGTGTGTGTGTGTGTCAGTTTGTTAATCGCTACCTCTGGAAACCTTTTTTTTGGGCCAAAATTTTACATGAAAAGTACATACATAGTCATAAAAGTACACCTTTTCATGATAAAAGATAGTAAATAAGAAAGCGTTCTCCTTGTAAAATAAACCAAAAATAGACCATCTGCCTTCCTATCAGGCAGCTCGTAAAAGGCGAGCATTGGCTTGCCGTCACTAACACCGTGACACCCTACTAGGTGGTAGAGTTTCGTAGTGACTCACCCGGATTGGTACCCACCGCCTTACCTATTCCTGCCGCCATAACGTCACGTGACGTGACGTGTCCCGGTTCGGAAGGTAAGATAGCCGGTTAACTTACTTTTGCTCGAGATCTAACATCCCGGCCTCTGGTTGGCAACGCACCATTACCACATTTAGTGTCACTAGGCGGCGTGAATTCCTAACCACCAAGAAATCGGTGTGTTTGTTTGCCTATTAATGTCATAAAAAAAAACAAAAAATGTAGGCATCGCACACATAACCTCTTCTATTTTGAATTCCATTAAAAACTGTCAAATTCAAATTTAGTTTTTTTTAATTTTTCGTACGGAATATCTCTGGTATTACAATGGTCAAAATCCGTTTAAAGTTTTTGTAGTAGTGGTATCTTCACGCCTATATCGCCGAATAGGTAAACAGAGGTGCAAACCAAGGCACCCACGACTAGCCAAAGACACTAAGTTACATAATGTGATAGGTGGCAAACCTGTCGCAAACCGGGCACTCATCCAATTCCGAACAGCATTTTTTTTATAAGAAAATTGAAAAAAAAAAGATTTTCTTTTTGTTGCCCAACCCGGGAAACGAACCCGGGACCTCAAGAAGTCAAATCTAACACCTGGACCTCAAGACCCTAGAGGCAATTAAAGTTTTTGATATGGAATTCATCAACGGAGTAAAGATATCAATGGCCAAATAACCGAACGTAATCTTTAGCACTCATGGTAATGGCTAAAATGAATAAAATCTTACCTATTCTAGGTAATATGTGCGCGTGGTGTCGTAGCATGGGCAAAGCGAGGGGTCCTGGGATATCAGTGAACTTCTTCAGGGAGTTCATCGCCGGGGATACGACATTGCGGCGCTGAGGTGATGTTGACGTCCGCTGTGATGAGGTACTGGAAACGTTGCGCCGAGATGGGCGCGAAATGCTGAAAATAATATTTTTTTTAGTCTGTGTCGTGAAAATATGATGACTCCAACGCCTTAATTCAGATCAAGTAATATTTTTGTGACGTAGTATCTTCACGTCCATATCCACGAAGAGGTAGGCAGAGGCACAACCAGGTTACCCACGACTAGCCGAAGATACTGAGTTCCACAATGTGATAGGTGGCAAGCCTATCGCCAGCCGGGCACGTATCCTATCCCGAGCAACATTTTTTTTATTAGGAAATTGGAAAAACCCAATTATCTTTTGTTACCCGACCCGGGATTCGTACCCAGAACCTCATGCAGTCAAGTCTAACAACTGAACCGCTAGACCACAGAGGCGATAACCTCGTAGTAGGTTGTGACGTAGTAACCTTAATAATAAATTGTATATATATTAAATACTGTAAAAAACGTTGCCTGGGATTGGATGTGTGCCCGGTTGGCTTAAACGCTTGACACCTTCCACTTCGTTGGACTGAGTGTTTTCACATCGTGGGTGCCCTGGTTGTGCCTCTGTCATTCTTTTCGGAAATATGGGCGTGACGATACTTAATTTACTTATTTTTTTAATTTTATTAGTTAATAGGTACAGTCTTTACAGTCTCTACAGTCTGTACCTACTAACTACAAGTACTATTAGGTACAGTCTTTATATTTCAGTAACAACTCGTTTGTGTTGGCATCAGCGCTCTCATCTATAACTTTTATTTCTAGCTAATTCCTATTATGCAAATAAAGTAACTTTACGACTGTTTATGTATACATAATATTATAATGTATTTAAAAACATAACGCTACTAATATTTAAACATTCCCAGTCAGTTAACAATAAAATTATAAACCTTGTACTATAAAAAACAAAAAAAAAAACAGCAATTATCGTCCTCGCGTGATCGTGACCAGTTGTACATATACTTAGCTACAGATTATAATTTATTTGTTTTTTAACATGCAGTCCTAATTTATTTTTAATTTCGCATTGGTTTAGAAGTTAGCATAGATACCTAAGCCAATTACCATTCCCAAGGCTTTTATGTCCTCTATTGCTATCTCCAAGTCAACTGCTAGTGTTTCTTGCGATATTTCGGAAAATGTAGGCGTTAGACAATATTTAAGACCCTTTTCTGAAAGTGCACTACTAAAAACTCAACATACATTTCACTTCATGAAGAATCATCATGAGAATTCGACTGCTATCCTTTTTATTAACCACTATTGCTATCTCCGAGTCAACCGCTAGTGTTTCTAGTTATTTTTCAAGTTACCATATATGTGTGTGCTAAATTACATGAAAATCCATCCAGCAGTTTTTGTGTAAAGGAGTAACAAAGAAACAAACATATAAACTTTAACATTAATAATATTGGTACGATTCTAGATAGAGACTAATCGTATATCCTCTACCAATATACCACTCATACGTAGATTCATAATTAGAAAAGTTATCACTTTTTTATGATAATGGAAAGCATACAAGCAGACGAATTTCCTGATGGTAAGAAATTCCCGCCGTCTAGAGACACCGAAAGTGGTAATGATGCGTTGCCAACCTGAGGCCGGGATGTTAGGCCGCGAGCAAAAGTAAGTTTACCGCCTTTTTAACCGTCCAAACTGGAACACGTCAACGGCAAGAATTGGACGTTATGGCGGCAGGAATAGCTAGGACAGTGGTACCAATCCGTGCGAGTCGCTGTGAAACTCTACCACCTAGTCAGATGTCACGGTGCTAGTGACGGTAAGTCTGTGCTCGCCTTTTACGAGCTGCCTGGCAGGAAGGCAGATGGTCTCTTCTGCATAGGAGCCCAGACCAACATGGGGAAAAATCACGTCATAAATATTCAAAAACATGAAAACGATATCTACTTTTTCAAAGTCGGTTAAAACAATGAAGGAACCGCACTCGGTACCTGACCTTGTACTATAATGGACTCAATTTGATTGATGCTCAAATAGGACAATTGGTAATGGCCTACACAAGGCAAATAAAAGGGAACTATCGATCACATTGACCTTATGGTTTTAATACGAGTGTAGTTACTTTGACCGCCTCGTTGGTGTAGTGGCTAACGCCTAACTCAGCCTTGGTGTAGTGCCTAACAACATCCCGACCACAATTACACCTTTGGTGTCTCTGGGCGGCGTGAATTTCTTACCACCTGGAAATCCGTCTGCTTGTTTGCTTTCCTATAACATAAAAAAAGACTAACAGGCTCGGGTTCGATCCCCGACGGAGCAAGAATTTATCTGATGAACATTTAGATGCTTGCATTTTTGGGTCTTGGTGTTCATTAAATTTATTTTGATATATATTTAATTAATTAAAACACTATTTTACAATCATTTAGTCTCATTGTTTGAAATAAAATTTATTTCCGGAATACGTCTTTGAAAAAATAATTGGCTAGCCCTGGTTGTGCCTCTGCGTACCTCTCTGGGGATATGGTCGTGAAAATACTTTTTTAATTTCTTAAAATTTTAGTAAATATTTGTACACCATAATGTGGTAGAATATCTTGATATGCTTAAATATCTTTGTAACAACTTTTTAACACACAAATTCCGCAAATAAATAATATTCATTTTCTAATTCCTTTTTCGTCATAATCCACCACATTGAGGTGTGCAAATATTTTGTATATTTATTTATATAGTTATCATTATTTTTGCAGCTTAGCTAAAAATATATTTATTATATAAATATTTATTATTTAAAAAATATAAATTATAACCAGCTGACCCACCAAACTTCTTATTGCTTATTAACATTAACAGATACAACACAATATTTGATACTTCGATAGTAGCGCAGTCTGCCGGATCCAATGTAAAACATTCTAAAATCAACAACTATTTACAAATAAACAATAGTTAAAAATATTTTCTAGTGGATTAAATTTTAAATCTAAACTATTCTCGAATCCGTTTGAACACACACAAAAAATGTCATCAAAATCACTCCAGTCGTTTAGGAGTTCAGTGACATACACACGCTCACAAGAAATCTATATATATAAAAATCAATTGCTGTTCGTTAGTCTCGCTAAAACTCCAGAACGGCTGAACCGATTTCTCTAATTTTGGTTTTGAATTATTTGTTAAGTCCAGGGAAGGTTAAAAAGGTAATAAATAAGGAAAAACTGCGAGGAAACTAGAAAAAACAACATTTTACTTTTTCCTATACAAACTGAACAGGTGGAACTAGGTTCGCCGGGACAGCTAGTATATTTATAAAGATTAAGTTTAACCCTATCTGCCATAAACGACTTGCGTTTCCAAACCTAGCCAGTCAGGCAGCTCGTAAAAAGCGAACATAAGCTCATCGTCACTAACACCGTGACATTCCACTAGGTTGTAAAGTTTCGCAACAACTCGCCCAGATTGGTACCACCGCCTTATCTATTCCTGCCACCATAATGTCAGTGCCCTTGACGTGTTTCGGTTGGGAGGATAAGGTAGTCGGTATGCTAACTTTTTTTCGAGTCGTAACATCCTGGTCTCAGGTTGGCAACGCACCATTAACACCTTTGGTGTCTCTAGATGGCGTGAATATCTTAAGATCAGGAAACCCGCCTGCTTGTTTGCCTTAAAATATCGTAAAAAAAGTCAGGACAAGAAATGTAAGATTACCAGCTACACCTGATGACTGTCGTGTGCTGAAGGGAAGTCCCCTCGATACATGACAGCGTCGAGTTAAGTTAATAGCACTGGCTTCTCAATTTACGCCGTAACCTTATCAGTGCTCTCCACTATCGAGTTCCCATGTGGTTGTTAGGGTAGCTGATATTTACACAAAAGCCAAAAATCTCAACCAGGTGAGCAACGCGCCATTACCATTTTGGTATTTTTAACGTACGGAAACTAAGGAATTATTATTTGCATTTTAATTATATCATATTTTAAGAGCAGTAAAACTTTGCTGCTTTGAAGTAAACCCGCAAACTCCGAGTTAACTAAGTATTTTGTCATGTAAGTATTCAAAAAGTTGAGTATTATCCTCCATTTGCTTGGAATTCCTAGGAATATGTAATCCAGACTTAGTAGCAATGAAACTACATCGAAAGAACCTAAGATTTTAAATATTGTTTTTAATCCATTTACAAATAACGGAGATATTTGTTAACATACGTAAAAATGTAGGAAGTATAGTCGACCTTTCTTGTCTGTGTCTTGCTCTTTCACGGCTAACCTAATTAAACCGATTTGATGAAATTTGATATGCATATGTATATCTTGATTTAATCGTAGACTAATTTTAAAAATATACCGCTAAGAGCTGTATTAGGCGATGTAAGTTTTGCATGTCAATGTTAGTCAAATGATTTTACATAAAGTATGATTGTTGTAATATTGTTAATATTTTAAGCTGAAGTGTGCCTCTGCGCCTTTCTTATATTCTACTAGCTGTTCCGGCGAACTTTATTCCGCCCGTTCAATTTGAATGGGAAAAATTAAAATGTCGTTTTTCCTAGTTTCCTCGCTGTTGTAAGGGATAAAATGTAACCCATGTCCTTCTCCCGGTTGGAAGCTCTCCATCAATGTTCAGCCTCATCGGTTTAACTATCACGACTTTCTTTTATATATATAAGAAGATTTATCTTTCATATTTTTTTTGTTTTTAAGGTGTATTCTGCTATTGGGGTGAGGACAAATCCAACGAATCAAAACCATGAAAATTGGTCCAGCAGATCTCGAGTTATCAGTGTTGTAACAAACATATATATATGTATATATATAAATTAAAAAATATAATTAGGTATCATCATACATACATAAAGAAACAACAACTAGGTAAGTATAAACAAGAATGCAACGTTAACTCACTCCAGCGCTGGTACTGGCATAAATAAGTAATTAATCTATTAAATAAACCGGTCTTGTATTTTATTGTTTAGATCTACGATATGTTAATTATAAACAAACACGACATATGCAGGTTTACAAATTTATACATACATTTATATCTTCCGCCAAGTTCCTTACAAGACAGACAGAGAGTATAGAATGCTTGGCACGATCTTGACAAAACTGTCTGGCTTCCTTCACATTCGTTACCTTTTTCATACAAAGTGTGTATTTATCAAACACTAGCAGGCCCGGTGAAATTCATATCGCTTGATAGTAACATCATCGTCATCATCATCATCAGCCGGAAGACGTCCACTGCTGGACATAGGCCTCCCTCAAAGAGCGCCACAAGTCACGATCACCAGCCGCTTTTAAACAGCGACTCCCCGCGACTTTGACCAGATCATCAGTCCACCGGGTGGGAGGTTGTCCAACACTACGTCTTCCGGTGCGGGGCCGCCACTCGAGAACCTTTCTTCCCCAGCGGTTATAGGTTCTGCGAGCAATGTGGCCTACCCATAACAGTTATAGTGTGATAGTAACAGCATCCAAAATTTTTTTAGAAAAAAAAATAAACTGTTGTTTGTCTATTTTCTCTTCAATTTTTCGTCTCATCCTTAATAACTTTACATCTGACAAGGTAGAGTTTCGTAGCGACTAGCCCGGATTGGTACCACCGCCTTACCTGTTCCTGAAGCCATAACACCATGACCTGTTCCGGTTTGGAGGGTAAGATAGCCGGTAAACTTACTTGGCTTCAGGCAACGCACCGTTATCACCTTTGGTGTCTCTATGCGGCTTGAATTTTTTACTATCAGGAAATCCGTCTGCTTATTTACCTTCCAATATCATAAAAACCAGTTTCGCTATCTTCAGGGTGGGTTTACCAAAGTTTTATCGCTTCAACTATATACGTTTTGTGTCTTATTTCTCAAGTAACCTTCCTAGTCAAAATAAAGTCCAAAAAACATAAATTTGGCACGTGTCTTTAAGGGGCCATGTACGCTAAAATACGTCAGCCGGCTCTTCTGGCTGACTGAGTATGGGGCCTTAATGAAACTTTATATCTTATATTGACTAGACTATTCTATGTTTTTCAGTAGCCTTCCATGTTTCAGGAAAACTGAAAGTGGTGACACAACCATGATGTCAATACTAAGCCCAGTAATTGAATGTAACGTCTTTAAAAAAAACTGAAAGTATTCTAAGTTTATTTTGGTAAGAACTGTCCTAAATGTGTGGAGTGAATAAAATATAAACTGTAAATATGTTTTTCAGTTACCCAAAAAATTTCACCAGCGTAACTTGACACGTCATACTGGAAGTAAAACTGAAAGTACTGACACGACTGTACTGTTAAAAATAAACGCAAAAATTGAAAGTTACTTTCTGCAAACAATGAAAGTGTTTTATTTATATATTATTTTGCTTTTACAGCACCTTCTGGCCTGACAAATTAAAGGAAAGAGGTCTTGTAAGCTGCAAAAGTGTTTTTGTTAGTTAAGATAATGAAAGTGTTTTCATATATATATTGTTTTGCTTTTACAGCACCTTCAGGTCAGACAAACTAAAGCAAAAAAATTATAGAAGTCTTGTATACTGTTTTTGTTAGCTAAATAAATAGCAAAATTGAAAGTTGTAACCCAACTGTAATAAGCGAAATAAATGAAAGTTACTTTCTACAAACAATAAAAGTCTTTTCATGTATAATTTATTTTGCTTTTACAGCACCTTCAGGGCAGATAAACGACAGGTAGAGGTTGAGGTCTTGTAAACTGCGGAAGTGCTTTTCAGTGACTCCAAAAATATCCTTTTAAGATAAAGAGAAACTGAAAGTACTAAAACAACTATAAGGTAAAAACTCAAATTCACTTTCTACAAATATCGAAAGTGTTTTAATTAATTTATTTTGTTTCGCTTTCACAGCATTTTCGGAGTTGAGATGTCAGTTCGATCTGTTTTTTTGTTTTAAAAAATAACGTTGTCTAGGATTAGATTACTGCTCTTTTCGAAGTAGTTATGTCACCTATCATGTGACTAAGTAACTTCGCCTAAACGTAGGTGGCCTAGTTGCACAAAAAATACAGCAAGGTTGTTTTTCATGTTTTTTGATTTTACTTTTAACACCTCACGTGTTAATAAGTAAAACTGAAAGTGTTGACAAAACTGTTAAAAATTAGCCAAATTGAAAGTTACTTTCTACAAACATTGAGAGTGTTTAATTTTATTCTAATTAAATCACAAAGTGAACAGAGTAACGAGGACTAGAGGTTTGCGGTTGTGGTGTTCCTGACTTTAGCTACAAGTTACAACGACGACTTAAACTTTTAAATTAAAAAGTCCATGCTTCTTTTATAAGGATTTCTTTTGAATTGGAACGCAAATAACATAGTTTACCTATTGTGTAAGAAGTGCGTTGCTTATTTAAGGGTTCAGATAAGACTACAGTTTATTTAGACACAGTTTATAATAATAATAGGTATGTTTAAGTTTAATTACATTTTCGTAATTACATAAAAGTTGTTAAACATGCTCTGCCTGCACTGTGAAATTGTCTCTTCTACAATTTATATCCATGCTAGAAAACAGAATAAAAATGTTTGACCTTAAGCCTTTGATTACCTTCCAAATTATTTCACAATTGAATTAGAGGTTTATTCGCGAAAGTAGAACAGACAGCCTTATTTATTAGCACTAGCTGACCCGGTAGACGTCCTACCCTGTATAACTACTTACATGGAGTTCGAATAAATTATCTTGATATTCTTTCTTAAGAACCTAATAATAGTTAACACAATTAAAAATACTATAATTATAAATCTTGACAAAACCTACACGTAATTTAATTAGGTATGAACCATCTCGATCACGTCTGCTTTCAAACAAAGAAATTTGCATTGGAATTGGTATTTCTGCTCAAATTATATGATACGACAGACAGACATATACACACAGTTATGTTAAACTTACAATATGCCTCTTTTTACGCTAGGGTCAAAAAAGAATTATCGACAGCGTTCCATCCATTCATGCGTGATTCAATGAAGAGGAAACATTTATATCTCAACTTCATGTTGCCCGCGGCTGTGCCCACATTACAAAGCTATTTAAGTCTTTCATAGCCAACTGCTGTGTCGCTAAAGAAGAACTAACAAATTGACTGGTAACATTATGGAATGAGTCCGCGGGAGAGCCTAAGAAATTTTATATGTAAGCAAACCTGCAGTCAACAGTTAGTCGACTAAGGAGCTAATTTAAGAGAATAATAAAAGACAAAAGGTTACGCATAAATTCCGGACCAAACTGGCTGGCTGATATAAACAACCAAACCAGTTTTGATGAATGCGTTCTGCGTTATTTAATAAACTACGGAATATCATTCTGACAAAGGTAAATATCGATAACTAATTTGGACAAAGGTAAATATTTATAACCTATTTGGACAAAGGTAAATATTTATAACCTATTTGGACAAAGGTAAATATTTATCACAAATTTTGGTACAGGTAAATATCGATAACTTATTTTGACAAAGGTAAATATCGATGACTTATTTTGACAAAGGTAAAAATCGATAACTAAGTTTTACAAATGCTATTATCGAAAATTAATTTTTACAAAGGTAATTGATAATTAATTTTGAAAAAGGTAAATATCGATAACTAATGTTTACAAAGGTAAATATCGATAACTAATTTGGACAAAGGTAAATATTTATCACCAATTTTGGTAAAGGTAAATATCGATAACTTATTTTGACAAAGGTAAATATCGATGACTTATTTTGACAAAGGTAAAAATCGATAACTAATTTTTACAAATGCTATTATCGAAAATTAATTTTTACAAATATTAATTTTTACAAAAATAATTAATTTTGAAAAAGGTAAATATCGATAACTAATTTTTACAAAGGTAAATATCGATAACTAATTTTGACAAAGGTCAATTTTGACAAAGGTATGATCAATATTTATTGATAACTAATTTTGACAAAGGTAAATATCGATAACTAATTTTTACAAAAATATTAAATAAATAATTTAAAAAAATATATTGATTACTAATTTTGACACCAGTAAATAGCGATAACTAATTTGGTAAAGGTAAATATAGATAACTAATTTTGACAAAGATAAATATCGATAACTAATTTTTATAAAGGTAAATATCGATAACTAGTTTTGACAAAGGTAAATATAGATAACTAATTTTGACAAAGGTAAATATCGATAACTAATTTTTATAAAGGTAAATATCGATAACTAGTTTTGACAAAGGTAAATATTGATTACTAATTTTGACAGAGGTAAATATCGATAAGTAATTTTAACAAAGGTATTGTTTTTACAGTTTCTTGTAGCTTTTTTATAGGATTAGACACAGAAGACGGATTTCCTGGTCGAGAAAAAAAACAGTGGCTATGTGCTTATGGTAACCAGTCCTACATGTTAGGTCATAAGGTATTGGGTAGCAGCTAGTCCGGATTGATACTTTACCATGTCGTCAGTACTCACCATTGTAGTGTTCTGTAACAAGGTAGACTTGGACAAGTAACTTAAAGTATAGTATCAATGGTGCTTTATAATAGCAACAAAGTATAATAGCAAAGCTAATAACAACGATGACGTTGATGAGTGTATGTATGATATCACAGATCATACATACACTCAAGATCATACAGACACAATGTGATAGGTGGCAAACCTTTCGCTAATCGGACATTTATTTAATCGCGGACAGCTTTGTTTTTGTTAAAGAATTGGAATAAATACATTTTGACATGCCTGATCAGGTTACCAAACTCGGGACCTCATAAAATCAATAGCGCCACTAGACCACAGAGGCGAATCGAAAAACTAGATATTTTAAAACATGTCCAGTTATATTACGTTTTGCGAATGATTCTTAGTTTTTCTATAAATAGGATCTAACGGTACATGAGTAACCAGATAGTCTATTTTGTGACCTTGACTAAGGCATATCAATTCTAGTAGTCTATTTTTTGACCTTGAAAATGCATTTCAGTTTTAATCGAACACAAGACATAAGTAAAATAATCCGTTGCGGGTTTTTATTAAAGATTTTATCCCTGACTTTGCTTTACTGTCAGGATTTCGTAAAAAGACGAGCGTCGGTTTCTCTGTCCTTAACACTGTAACCGTGACTTGCTGAGTTTCGCGATGACTTACTCGAAATTCTAGGCGCCCGGATTGGTACCAACACCTCACCTATTCCTGCCGCCATAATATCAGCGCTTGTCGCTGACGTGTTCCAGTTCGGAGGGTGAGGTAGCCGGTAAACTTACTTTTGCTCGAGGCCTAACATTCCGACCAAATTTCTTACCATCAGGAAATCCGCCTGCTTGTTTGCCTCCAATAGCATAAAAAATACTTTGCCTATAACATCAGTGCTTGAGATTGTCGTATTTTGATTTCGAGAGATCGCAATCATAGGATAAATTCGTAGAAAATATTTCTATCAGCTAATCCTTGTTCTATCAGTTAGTATACCTACTTCTTAATATCGTACCAAAGACAATGTAAATTTAGTAATCTCTACTATTATTGTACAGTTTACAACAAATTCGCTTTGAGCTGTCAGTCAAAACGACGAATGATGCTGTTGTTTAATAGGTAGAGAGTAATTCCAAAGGAAGGTTTATGCGTGTATATCTTGTAGTGTATAGTTTTACGTCGCCTTTGCGGCCTAGCGGTCCGGCGTCAAACTTGACTTCTTGATTTCTCGGGTTCGATCCACGGGTCTGGCAAAATAAACAAATATTAGAAAGTTTATATTTTTAATTTTCTAATAAAAATAACGTTACCTGGGATTAGATATGTGCCCGGTTGGCGATAGGCTTGTTACCTGTCATATTGTAGGACTTAGTCTGTTCGGCTAGTCGTAGGTTCCCTGGTTGTGCCTATGCCTACCTAGCTCTTTGGAGATATCGGCGTGAAGATACAGTTATTAAACTATTATTTATTTCGAGGATAGTTCAACAAAACCACAGAGAGTAAAAGTGGAAAAGAAATCTCAGTAAAACCACATTAGTTGCGTTGCTTGAACAATTTTTATTTAACTTTATTATTTAAACATCCCAATCACCTAAAAAGCCTTGTATTGTAGGTACAGTAAGAAAACAAAATATCTGATACATTCTTAGTACTATGAAATTGTAAGGGAGTTAGATATTTCGTTTGCTGACTGTACATATTCAGCACAAGAAATAATATTCGAAGCCTAAACCAAAATGTAGTCTTTTGTGAAGAGATTAGATTTTGCTTGCCCTTGTGTTGTCCCGAAATGCTTTGGTCTTGTCACATTGTTAGAATTGAGGTCACTTGGACTACGTTGGGACAGCAATCTTTAACTGAGATTGTATGAGCTCCTAGCTGTGTTAGCGTAAAACCTCTTTTATGAGTTTACCCAAAAATGTTAAAATATTTTAAGCGTAGTAATACTGCAGAATACGTCATTTATGTACAAAAACATAAGTATTTTTCTAGATTTTCCCATAATTCGATCATCAGATCCAGACTTAGTGACAATGGGATCACTTCGGAAGTAGATTTTCTCAAATAAAAGAAGTACTTTTAAAATCAGATTAGAAATTATGAAGAAAACGATTTAAAAAATTAAAAATTATTGCAGTTGTAGGTACCTTGTTCACCTTTGTCAAAATCTGTTGAAGCAGACGTTTGTATTTACTCATAAAGAAATACTCGTCTCAATTAGATGTGGTGATGGTGCAATGCTAATTCCAAGCTGGGGTGTAAGCCTAGTACGTGAGTATGTAAACCGACTGTCCTTTCCTATGGACCGGAACACCACAGTGGCGAGAGTTGATAGAAATCTAGGTCAAAATGCTCTGTGTACATAGACGTCCAATTGAATCGATTTTGAATTGAAGTTGAAATCAGCTTTTACGGCATTAAAATTGTTTAATTTTTCCAGGAAATAATTTAGATTAGTTTTATAGACCATTTATGTATTCAAAACATTATTTTCTTGTTCGCTTGTCGGCTTGACTGATTTTTCATGTGTAGGAAAACCCAAAGAATTTATTTGTGTCTTAAACTGTCAGCTAGACGGTATTTGCAAGTTAGGTACTCGTTTTGCGAGTACCTCCTACACCAGATGCTATAAATAGCCTCACACATCCGTTGTTCCAAGCCGGTATCTCCGATATCAAAATAAAAACATTCTACGTTTTATTTTTCAAGTCCTTTGTATCGATAGGCCGGTTATGGAATAGCATCTTGCAGCCTTATTAAATTATAATTTGCGAGTTTTTTTAAATAACTCTTTATTTAGTGTTATTTTTTTTAATTACAAGTTTTCACATTTGGCATTAATTTACAAGTTTGCAGTGGATATGGTTGCCTATAACGTAATTTCTTCTTAATTTTGGCAAAACTTTGGTGATTTATCTAAGTATGCAAAGTTGGAAAATTTAATTTTGTTTCCATCAAAATAACATAAATTAGGTTTGCTTTTTCTTTGGCTTTACCGAAGAATGTGTTACAATTCAAATATCTATCAGAATTTGCAATGAAAAGGAGGATTATGTTGCCACTAGTCTATGTATATGTAGGTATATTCTTTTGAGACATTCTAGAGATCAAGGGCGTAGGTCGATTTATTAACATGCGCAATAATAAATGCGCAGTTTTATTACAAACACGTTGATATTAGTTTAGTCGACAAGTTGAAATGGTACAAAATAGAGAAACTACTCTTAAAATTATGTGCGATAGCTAATTGGATCCGACATGACGTCTAAAAAATGGGCCAGAAGCGCGCATAAAAATTTTCAAAAGTTATAAACAATTAAGGATGAAAAAAAATGGTATTTCGTTTTTTGCCAATACTTAATAAAATATAAGTATTTAAGAAATTTCAAAAAAGATTCTGAAAAAAGAGGAAATCTCTAATAAAAAACTCCTAGCTCCCGGAACTATGTCTCCATTATTTATAATTTTAATTTAAAAATCGACACATCAATTAATTTATTGAAGGTATTGGACATATTTTTTTTAATTTGAAAAATTTATGGTGCGTCCTGAACACTATTAGTAAATTTATTCTTGTTGGAAATTTTACTTAAAGTTAATTTTTCAACAAGTTAAACAATTGTCACGAAATTTTCTCGAACTACCGTCTTAATTGTAAGTGAAAAAAAATGTTTAATGGTCGTAAAAAATTAGAGCCTTTCGCACAAGATCCTGCCATAAAAGTTAAAAAAACATTTATACTTCGTTTAGAACAATTTTTTTATTTGTACAACGAGCGATTTGGTGTTCTTTGTGGTAAGTTCTTCGACAAAGTTGGCGAAGGACTTGACATGTGATTTTATTTCCCGAGTTCGGACTCTATTCGTGATCTGATGCCCTACCATGAACGCTTAAATTTCCATGTTCATGTTGCTAAACATTTCCATGTTGCTAAATGTCGACTTATAAACGCAACTATATGCCACACGTTTTAAGGTTGTCTTTCTCCGATGGCAATATGTATTATTGAAATATTATTGTTTTAAGAGCTTATGGTAACCCACCTGGTCGCGGAAGTGGAAGGTGGGAACTTTGGGTGAGGTTGTCACATGCAAAGGACGTGACAATTTATATTGTTTCCCGAGTTCTTCCTTAATTCGTGTTCTGGTTGCGGGGGTGGGCGGTTAGGCTTGTCACATTCTGTGACATTTGGAGGATTATTTGCCACAACAGTTACACTGCTTACGCGGAATTAGCAAAATAAAGGCTTATTTTACATCTGTTATAATGGATTTCCGCAAAGTAACGCCTGATTCAATAAAATGAACTAAACAAAATGCCAACTTAACTAATTAATTTTACTTATGATATACACAACATTTAACAATTACAAAAAATGGATCCAAAACTCTCTGGATAGTAGTAGGTACTTTTTTCCTGCGATATTTTTTTTGTTTTTTAGTAGACCTGATTTTCGGTAATGATTTAACTCAAACAGCTTATATTAACAAATTATCACAATTTTTTATGATATCCGGAAATCAGCTTGCTTGTTAAGCAAGCTGATTTCCGGATGGTAAGAAATTCACGCCGCCTAGAGACACTAAACGTGGTAATGATGTGTTGCCAACCTGAGGCTGGGATGTTAGGCTTAGAGCAAAAGTAAGTTTACCGGCTTACCCTCCGAACTGGGACACGTCAACGGCAAGCACTGACGTTACAAATAATATTCAATGATGTAAAGTGAAACGTTATTTAATCAATCTTTTATACAACTTATTTGACCGTTCATATAACGTTGCGATATATGTTATTTTACTTATTTATTATTATGCACGTTATTAGCGAACCATAATGAAGACTACACACACGGAAAGTTTATCAACACCGCTGTGTGTATGTTTTGCAGAGGAGGTTATTGCAACGTCCGTTATTGTTTTAATATGTTGATGGCTTATTAGAGGCATACTCACTTTATCTTAATTGATATTTAATAATATACTAAGAGGAAAACTGCACTTGTGTACATTGTTTAGGAATGTCAATAAATCGCTTCTTTGCCTACACCGTAACAAGTGCTTACAATTTTACTCCAATTCAATAAAATAAAGTAAAATAAATTAATTTTATTTTAGACATAGTCCATCTCTGAGTTAGTAACTTACAAAATTAAAGAAAAAATAAAAATATTAGTAATTAGAAAAAAAGTTAAAAAAAAGCGTGCGTAGCTACCTACTCGATCAATTTTGATACGATTTGAATATTTTTTTTAAGTTAGCCGGTGTTCTTTAAATAATGAAAATATTATTTTAATCAAATCAATAATAAACAAAAAAAAAATATAGTCAGATAGAGAAAACATCTTATTTTTTTAATCTGGATAATATTTTATGATAAGTGGTGGCACATCAACCACTATCCAATAAAAGATTGGTGTTTTAAATTTAAATATACATTATTAAAATTTAATCCACAAATATGTACGAAGGTTAGACTTAACGCCTAAAAGAATGCTACCAGTCAACTATATTATAATTATTATGAAAGGTTAATTACGACAAACGTGCAAATTAAAGAAGGGAAAATTACTTCATGACAATCACAAAAACAATCATTATGATGAATGTGTGAATGAATGAATGAATACTGCATAAAATAAAACTTAAGCATAAATAAACATAATTGTAAGATACAGATGCATACATACATAACTACATACATACATACATACATACATACTCGTTGGTCGAGTGGCTAGCGTACTCGCCTACCTGCATCAACGAATCGCAAAGGCTCGGGTTCGATTCCCGACGGGGGCAGGCATTTCTGTGATGAACATTTAAATGTCTGCATTTCCGGGTCTGGGTGTTTGTTTAATCTATTCTGGTATCTATTTAAGTATTTCTATGTATTAGTATCGTTGACTAACACCCATAACACAAGCATATAATTTCCTTACTTTGGGGTTACATTCAATTTGTGTAACTTGTCCAGGGATATTTATTTATTTATCATTAAAAATAAAACTTATTTAAACTACTACTACTACTCAAAAACATTTATACAAAAAAAATAAGCAAAATTAACTGTATCTACCTAAACTAGAAAATACAATGATTTCCCTAAACAATCAAGACCGACAATAAAATGTTTTATAATTATTCTTCATTATTGCTATTGTATTGTTTATTTCTAGATGCGTATCATTAACAACTGCTAACTATTAATAACTCAATTACACATTGTAATTAGGTATTTGTATCTAATGTATAATTTATATATAAGTAGTATCGCCTCTGTGGTGTAGCGGTCCAGGTGTTGGACTTCAAGTCAAGTTCCTGGGTCGGGAATCAAAAAGTAAATTGGGTTTTTCCAATTTTATAATAAAAAAATGTTGCTTGGGATTGGATATGTGCCCGGTTGGCCATAGGCTTGTCACCTATGGCACTGTGGGACTTATGCCCGATTTCACCAAGAGCCCCTATATTTAGGGGACCTTTTAACGTGTTTTAGGGGTCTGTTTTATATTGAAACAGTCCCGTAAGTAACGTTAAAAGGTCCCCTAAAGTATAGGGGCTCTTGGTGAAATCGGGCATTAGTGTCTTCGGCTAGTCGTGGGTGCCCTAGATGTGCCTCAGCCTACCTCTTCGGGGATATGGTCGTGAAGATACTTTTATATATAAGTACTAGCGGCCCGATACGTGCTTTCCCTGCGTATAAACTGAAATATGTAATAAAAATATATTAGAACATCAAATTCATTTATTGAAACAAAAAATATTTTATTAATTGCTATCTATTTAAAAACTTAAAACAAAACATTTGAATAAACAATATTTTTTGTTTTTTCATTGATTTCATGATTTTGAGCATGAATACACAAACACCTAGGGTTTCCGACTCTGGAACTGTCAACATAATATGACCTCATGAATGACATAACACAACAAAACAAAAAAAGAAAATATAACTTAAAAACGTTTCAACATGATAGCACATTCCCTATTTGAAAAATGTTTCAATTTGACTGAAAAGTACCCATTAACAAAATGTTTTGCCATTTATTGAATTCATTTGTCACAAAAAATGTGATAAATAAAGAACCGCTTTACCGATTTTATGCAAACTTCACATAAACCATCTACTAAATATTTCGAACAAAGCCTAAACATTTAGTTTAGATAGGTTAGAGCCCGTTTTTGAGTTATAAAATTACAACGAAAAGTGGCATTCATTTTTATATATATAATATATAGATATATCAGCACCTGCCGCTCGCACCTTTACCCGTGTGCCCAAGTATGGTAAATGTTTATAAGTTGTGCTCTACGTACGTACCAATTACGTATCAATTATTTTGATGTTTAAACTATATTATTATGAAGTTTCATCTAAATCCGTTCAGCAGGTTTTGGTCGAAAGTATGAGTATAATAAATAAAAATTCCTGGACAAGGTACACAAATCGAATCTAACCCCAAAGTAAGCAAATTACGTGCTTGTGTTATGGGTGTCAGTCAACGATATTAATACATATAAATACATATATAGATACCAGAATAAATTTAATAAACACACAGACCCGGAAATGCAGACATTTAAATGTTCATCACACAAATGCCTGCCCCCGTCGGGAATCGAACCCGAGTCTCGCGGTTGTTCGGTGTAGTTAGGCATGTACGCTAGCCACTCGACCAACGAAGCGGTCAAACATCGAGTTATCGTTAAATTTTTTTTCGTTTATTAGTAGGATATGATAGGATTTTGTAAACTTTTTTTTAATAAATCATTTATGATAAGTATATAAGTCTAGCTTTGCTTTACATAATCTCAGAAATTAAAAAAAAAAACACATAGCCTAAATTACTTAGCTCTGTAACCTCACTAAACTTATTGAAGTCAACATTGTCTTTACTAAGTATGTATTATTTATGACCTTATTTGAATAGCTTATTGTTTATTTCATGAGAAATTCTGTAAATTGAAACTGAAATGAAATAGATTCTAAAGTTCTACCTTTTGATGTCAATAGAAATAATTACAAATAAAAATAACTTTTTTTATGAATTTTAATATTTTTCTTATAAAAAAACACGAACACAGAAAACTAGTGGCCAGGTACTCACCCAAATTTGACCTCATTTATTTCATATTTAGTTCAATAAAAAACAGCATGTTTATTTAATAACGAAAAGTAAAAAAAAGTATCTTCACGCCCATATCCCCGAAGAGGTAGAGGCACAACCAGGGCACTCACGACTAGCCGAAGAAACTAAGTCCCACAATGTGATAGGTGGCAAGCCTATCGCCAACCGGATACATATCCTATCCTGAGCAACATTTATTTTATGAGAAAATTGGAAAAACCCAATTTCCTTTTTGTTGTCCGATCCGGGATTCGAACCTGAGACATGCAGTCAAGTCCAACAACTGAACCGCTAGACCACAGAGGCGAAAAGTACTCCATTCCATAGATATTTTTTTTAATTACAGTCACCTTAGAATGAATAGAAAATAATAACACTTTATTGTGAAACAAATGCATAAAAATAAATACACTAAAAAAATTAGACTATCGAAGGAGATCAACAAATTCGTTAGAACTACGTTATTAGAACCTAGGTGAGAGTTTGTTATAGGTCCTCAGTTACGGGACCAGTTTGGCGTAACTTTCATATAAAAAAATGAAAAAAATGAGTTTGCTATGTTGTTTATTGGCCCAAATCATATGACACTAGTTGCCTTATATCTGAATGCCTTTAGACTTACTTTCAAATTTTACGGATTATACATTTTCAAGTAAACTTCATACAAAATTCGGGTTTGCTATGTATTTATGGAAGTCCCGCCTCTTATTACGTAGTATTTATATATTCATTGTACAGGACAATTGAAAGTATATTTTTAAAACTATTGTAATTAAATTTGCTATCATTATTTTTTCCACATGCAGTTTATTTGAGTGATGACTTGTTCGTTTTTATATTTTAAGTTTCCTGTTTAATAATCGTAATATTCTTGTTTAAATTTTTTTTCATTAATTTTTCATAGACCATTTGTTTGAGTGATGACTTGTTCGATGTTCGAAAATCGTAATATTAGTGTTTATTGTCTGCGAAAAATAAAAATATATTTTTAATTTTATACTTACAAGCAACGACGCATAATCACAGCACTAGACATGATGTCGTAAATTTGAATTACACTAAACAACACTAAACATTTTGATACACTTTTATACACAATGCACAAATGACACTTGAACCGTGTTTATACCGCGGGTAAATAAACGCTACAAGCGTCTGTCGCGCTACCGTGTGTTTATCAAAATTGGGCTTTATGCGTCGGAGTAACAATCAAGTCTATCAATTGAAATTGGTAGTCGTACTGTCTATACGTAATACATCTTGTTGCATTTAAACTGCGGAGTGTAACATTTTTAAAAAGACCTGTTTGAGATCGTTTGTGACTAATGTGACTACTTTATTTCGGTTTAAAATGGGACATCGCTTTTTTCTCTTATTGGCATGTTTAATGAACGTCTGTATATACTCTAATACAATATGTTTCCACTATATTGCAATAATACAGTAATGGTATCGTAACTCCGCAGATGTAGGCAGATGTAAAATCAAGGCACCCACGAATAGCCAAATGTACTAATTCAAGCAATGTAATAGGCAGACGGGGCACATAGCCATTTTGTTAACCGACCACTAGGTCGAAAACTATTTATCTTGTATAACTATCTGAATCCCTAGATGAAATATCGTTAACTAATTCGAGAAACTAGCTGTTACCTGAGGCTTCGCACGCTTTTTCGCAGGAACCCGTTGTGCTATCGGGATTAAAAGTAGCCTATATGTTAATCCAGGTCACAATCTATCTGTGTTCTAAATTTCAGAAAAATTCGTTTAGCCATTCGAGCGTGAAAGAGTAACAAACATACACACATCCTTACAAACTTTCGCATTTATAATGTTAGTAAGATTAGTAGGATAAATATAATATGTGTATGTGAAAAAAAAAAATTGTGTTGAATGACCTGAAGAGACCCAAACATCGACATTACAAAGACACTATTATTTTCCAAATACTGTAAAGGGGCCGTTCAAGTATTAGATTTATTATATATATATAGAGAAAGCAGATTTATTACAACAGCAAAAGTAAGTAAAGCTCTAACCCCCTCCTCCACGCTTACGTAAACATTTGTTAATAAATTTACTGTTTTTTTTAATAATATAATAGTATCCCTACTCGGGTCTAAAGCGAGTGCCTAAATGTATGCATTATTTGCGGGAATTCAAGAAAATGCGTTTTGTTTTCTAGCAAAGACAATGTGAGGGTTGACATTATTGTAGAAAAGTAAATAACTACAGATGACGTAATCATCATCTAGACTCCCCCCATGTCATCCAAAATAAGCAAAGCAAAGCCCCATGTTGCTCACGTAATACTTGAACGGCCCCAAATAATAAATGTATCTTAATTGTTATTTAAGTAGTATTGTGTTATAAATACAACATTATTTACAAAAAATGACAATACGAATAATACTTCGAAAACACAGTTTTGAATTCCGAAGTTCTCTGGGTACACCGGGATAGAAAGCGGAAAACGGGACGGTCTCGTTCAAAACTGGATGTCTGGTCACGTTAGTTATAACTCGCGAAGTACGGAAGTGAATGTATATGTATATGATTACACTATATTATACACCCTGACTTTTTAATTACCATCCAAATTTTAATATGTTGATCTTAAGTGAAAATAATTAAATACGTGTTTTTTCTTTTAGTATCCCTCAATACTAAAATATTAAGATATGACATCGCAAAGTCGTCTACAAAGTACCGTACCTACCCGCTGAGTGCTCTGACATGCTAGATAGCTACCTGCTAGATACCTATTTTTTTTCATAAATGGACTTATTCATATATACTTTATGCCCAGAAAAAATTTGGATGGTGATAAAAAAATCTTGCTGTATATTACATCTTAATGAATTCATAAATACAACGTGAAATATTTTATTGAATCAGGCGTTACTTTTGCTAGGTATGTGTAGCGATGAGATTAGAAAATGACATTGCAGAGTTGGTTCCCGGTAATTGAAAATTACTCTCTTAATTTATTAAGAGAGTAACAAACATACACACATCCTTACAAACTTTCGCATTTATAATGTTAGTAAGATTAGTAGGATAAATATAATATGTGTATGTGAAAAAAAAAACATTTTTGTGTTGAATGACCTGAAGAGACCCAAATATCGACATTACAAAGACACTATTATTTTCCAAATACTGTAAAGGGGCCGTTCAAGTATTATTTTGAAAAAATTGCGTGGACTAAGCAGCGGATGAAGATTTGTGTTGTTTCACCTGTGTACAATAAAGAATTATTATTATTATAATTAATATTTAACATACTGATTTGAAATTACATTAGACATAATCAAAATTTCAATAAGAAATTGTGTTAATAATAATCATTCTAGATAGATAAAATCAATTCAGTTTATAAAATTTAAGTAACCGTATTGCTCACCTCGCTTATCAGTTTGAATAATTATTATGAAATAAGTATTATAAAAGTAATTTTTTCATGATAATTTCTGCTAGAAATTTTGTAACTTGAACACAGGTTTTTATAAGAATATTGAATGATAGCGTTGTGTTGTTATTCTGTACATATATACATATCTTCTAGCCAAGTCGTGTGGGGTAAGCTGAGGTAGAGTATAGAGTGAAAAACGTCATGATATTTTCAGATCTGCCTAATTCCTCCACATTCTTTAAACGTTTGCATTGTATATCTGTTTTGTCAATCTTTTATCAGTAATGAGCTGAGTTGTGGTTTGAATAATATTATCGCAGGAAAACGTCGTTATGTAGAAAATAGCGACCGGTTGCGGTCCAGGAGTGCCTGCAGAACTGAAAACTTGAATATTAACGTTGTGAATTTTTTAAAATTTTGGAATGGTAAGGGAATAATTTTGAACGAATTGCTTAAATTATCAGTATGAAAGTGCTATCATTTATGTGGTAGAATACAATATTCATTTATTGCGCTATCGTACACAAACATGACAACACGAACATTCGCGCAAGCGCAATGCACCGTCTAATCGAAACAGCAGGCGCAGGCATACGTTTTATCAGCGCCGTAGAAAGAGAGGGGGATACTTTCTCTCCTACGCCGCGCTGCGCTGGCTGTTCCCTCTCCATCCGTCTTACGAATTTACGATCAGGTCAAGTGTCCTGACGCGAGTTCAGAAGATTTTACCCATTCCAAAAAAGTGCGCAACGCTGCTAATAAAGATTTCACTTCAAAAACAATATGTGTTATTAGATATAGCCCAAAAACCACTTTAATTGTTATTAAATTAGTTGGTTAATTAATTTTAAGTTACTTTAACTTCCTAATTTACTGCATGATAATACATTCAATGATTAAATCATTAATTTCAAAATTGCCTATCTAATTTGGATTTGGCAATATTATTTAATTGAATACTTTGTTTTGTCAAACTTGGTATTATAATGTAATATGCTAACATTTTGAAACTTTAGTATTTTATATCATAATATATACTTATAGAATGCCATAATAATGGTCAGATATGTCAGACTGTGATGTATAAATTAAAAGAACAGATATAATGTACAATTTTTGAAGCAATAAATATATTTTATTTGATTTGGGATATAGACAGACAGACAGAAATACCTACATACATACAGACACGCATACATACACACATGTATAAATACAGACAGACAAGCAGAAAGACAGACAACCATATAGGCAGACAAACAGACAGGCGGACAGACAGAAAGACAGACAAAAATCTAAACAATGCTAAATGTGTTCAGCTGACCATTTGTAGTAGTGTGCATACAATTTTGAAATATGTAGTATTATCTTAGGGAAGTACAGTGAAAAATAGATACACAATAGATAGTCGGTAATTATTCACTCTTCTAGAGATTTATACTTAAAATCGTACTTATAATAAATCTGTAGAAGAATGAATTAGTACCGTGTACTATATATTATCTAGGTAATACACGGTGATTCCCACAGATTTTGTCGTAAAGACAAAATTCCATATATCAACCTAACGCTCGTTTTCTTTTACATTTGAATTGGCTATTTGACTGTACTAAAAGATCAATTTTGAATCATGCTATGGTTACAATAATTATGTGAGAGTGAATAATAAATAAATATAATTATTATTGTTATTTCAGCACAGTTAAACTACAATAAACCTTATTCTATTTTATTACTACATAGTAATTTACATGAGAATAGTAATTAAGTATCTACTCTTAAACCAATTGATGGCTCTTAGTATCGTGATGTGCCTTTAAATGACGTGCCTTTCGAAAAACTAACGTTACAAAGAAATATTATAAAAAAGGTAACTTCACGCCCATATCCCCGAAGAGGTAGGCAGAGGCACAACCAGGGCACTCATGACTAGCCGAAGACACTAAGTCCCACAGTGTGATAGGTGGCAAGGGACACATATCTAGTCCCGGGCAACGTTATTTTTATTAGAAAATTAAAAATATGCATTTTCTAATTCATTTTATTGCCCGACCCGACCGAACCCGGGATCTTAAAAAGTTAAGTAAGTATCCGATATACCACGGAGGTGTCAAAAAATATTAAAAAAATATTATAAAATTCATTTATCATTAGTAGATTATTTAAACATACAAAAAGTTAAGTAAAAAGAAATGTTAACTATAAATGTATGTACGTATATGTTTTGCATATAAAATTTGATATATTGAGATATTAAATTTGATTAAAGAATTGAAATGCGGAAGACAATGTTTGAGCATAGTGTGACGTCACGTCTAACAAAAAACCTAACTACCGGTATATTAGTACTATTACCTATTCTTTGCTACCGTCATGCATTTAAGGCTCGTTTCAAATGTACGACAACAACAATAACACCATATTTGTGAATATTTGTAATTACACATCAAATACCTAGTCGTGTGCTATTTTGTAATGTAAATAAACACTAAAATTAACACAAACCTTATTTTGCCGACATTATATATAACTAACGGCCCGCCCCGGCTTCACACGGTTATTAAATATACATACAAACTTTCCTCTTCAATCACTTTATCTTTTAAAAGAAACCTCACCAAAATCCGTTGCGAAGTTTTAAATATTTAAACACACAAAGGGACATAGGGACAGAGGAGGGGACTTTATTTTATACTATGTAGTGATGTGTTTGCCTACCACTTTGCGACAACACTACGACACAACTATCAGCGACATAAAAATATTTCCCTTTCGGATTCCATAAGTTTCTTCAATACGGGCGTGCTCCTGAACGAAGGTCCAGCACAATTACAAGGTTTGCTGTTAGTTTAATTGCAGTCATTGAATTGACTGGCGGATAATTTAGGGTATATAATAAGGGATCTAGAGGACTCTAAACACTTGTTGTAAATATTGCTTTGTCTCCGTCTGGACCCTAGGTTTAAAACAATTTACAATAAAAGGAAGGTGGAAACAAAGTTCCTTCCAAGGTTACTATTATTGGAGGGCGGGCTTACAACCGTACAGAATGTCTTTACTAGGGTTCTACACACTTTGTATCCGGGCTTGTCTCATAAATTTGATAATAATAGGAAGATGAAAGCCAAGTTTCTTTCAAGATTACTAAGCAAAGAAAGGTGTTTTAACAACCGTATAAAAATTCTTTAATAGGATTTTTAACGGTTGTAAACACTAGCCTATTTTCAACCAGTTGCCAACGGAGGATTTCAAATCGTTCCGTAATTTTAGAGCATATTCGATGCATACAGGCCATGAAATCTTTTTTGGAGAATTTTAGAATATTAGGTAACGATGTCTAACCAATATAATATCTGAAACCAATTATAAGCCTATTTTGCAGTTAGATCAATGTGACCACAATCTTTTCGTGTCAAATCAGGATATTTTTAGTATTTCGTATACATGTTTTTGTTAAATTAGCATAACGTTATATCCTAGATTTTGTTGGTAAAGTGAACCACGTGAGTTGGTAAGTGTACGGATATTGTAACGGATCACAGAATTTTTCGCTCGTATACTATAACATTTTACGATATCCTAAGATTTAAGGTAAAGAAACATTAATGTATTATTAAATTATAACAAAATAAAATATGACGTTTGAAGGTGATTTACGTGTGTCACAGAAAAGCAGGACGTTTTTGTCGACAGTCCGAGAGAACCTGAAAACGGGAGAATCCTGCTCAATTCGAGACGTATTGTCATATTAGGTTAGATCGATTATTGTGATTTGTCCAAAAACTTTATACTAAAATAATATCCCATGTAATATTTGTATTTGTTGTAAACGTTGCCTACATTATTCCATGTTACATTTAATATATCCTAGTGCGTTTAAAATATTCTACTAGCACATACGAGTTGTAAATAGATCAATGTACCTAGTCAACATTTTTTCCTATAGCCAAAGTCAATGTGATCAGAATGAATAGTAGAACTAACTAGCCTCTAGAGACCGGTGCATTCTCAAGCGTTTTGAATAATAACAGTGTCCCTGGGGAAAACTTAAGGCACCGGCGAAACTTAGTTTTCAAGTGTATTAAATAAAATTTTCTTTAATTAAAAATTTGCTGTTTATTATCTTAACATACAGATATCTTAGGGTAAAGGTATATACAGATAGTTAAGATATAGATGGAAAAAAAAGTGGCGCATCGCAGCGCTTCGACTCTGTGCTAGTGTGAGTTGAGCCTAATATCAGAGCTCGACATAGTTTTTCTCAGCCTCAGGTTCTCGTTATCAATATACAATATCTGGATGGCCGAGCTTCGCTCGGTATTTTTTTTAATTGATTCCTAGCCAGATCGATTTGTCACCCCCGAAACCCCCTACATACTAAATTTCATGAAAATCGTTGGAGCCGATTCCAAGATTCCAATTATATATATACAAGAATTGCTCATTTAAAGGTATAAGATACGCTTGCCGCTTTTTATCTTAAGCTGGCGACATATCACAAACAGCCACATATAAGGGGCCATATACGCTAAAATACGTCAGCAGTTTATTGTTTTTTTCATACAAAGCAATCATGGATCTTGCTGACAAAAATACACAAGATTAACATGAATGCTTTACTAGACTAGGGTTTCCAAAACACGATTCATTTCACTTTGCTCGATAGAAAAAAATCAAAAAGTTAACCCTTTTTTGAAAGCAAAACGTAAATGTCTACTTCAAATATGAAAATATCGACACCAGATTAAACGTAAACATGGATAAGTACTATACCTAAAAGATAAGTGACTCAGTTTTTATACTTTTTTTCAAATTATTTTTATAGTGTCAAAAATAGTGATTTGTCGCTTAAGACGTTTACTTTAGAGCGCCATTGTTCATAGTAATTATGAAACGGGGGAGCGCGGTGATTGGCTCTTCTGGCTGACTGAGTATGGGGCCTTAATAGCTTTAAGTGATGTGAGTTATCTATTTACCTTATGGAAAAATAAAAAAAAGTATCTTCACGCCCATATCCCCGAAGAGGTAGGCAGAGGCACACAGGGCACCCACGACTAGCCGAAGATACTAAATCCCCAAATGAGATAGGTGGCAAGCAACATTTTTTTTATTTTTTTTAGTAGCAAATTGGAAAAACCCAATTTTCTTTTTGTTGCCCGACCCGGGATTCGAACCCGAGACCTCATGCAGTCAAGTCCAACAACTGAACCGCTAGACCACAGAGGCGATAACAGAGACCATAGAGGAAAATAAAGAATTTCCTATTCCAATCAGAACAGTACTTTTCGTGAAAATCACGAATATACATGCTAACAAATATACATAAATGTAGGTTTTGGTTCCCTGTAAGTTTCAAAAAAAGCGGCATGAACTGCTTTATCTTTTCACTGCGGTAGTTTATAAGTTTGATTTCTTCACTGCTCCAAGCAACAGTAGACTTGGGTATTTGATAAAAATTTCAGCTTGATACTTTGACAGGTCTTCTGGTTCTTCTTGAATAAAAGGGTCTTGATATACGGATAGACTGACAACAAAATGATCCTAAAAGGGTTCCATTTCAGATAATACGGACCCCTGATAAACAATTACTGTATTCATAATACTACCTGGAATCGAATCCAAGTTCTTTTAACGTGTAAGCTGATATCCGGATGTTTAATAACACGGATTGTAATATGACCCTCCCGTAATCTTATCATTAGGTGGCCCGGGTACATGTTATGAGATAACAGTTCATTAATGCTTGTATCTATATTGTTATATGAGTTTGCAAAACACGATAAAAATAACGAGATAATCTTTTTAGCATCGTTTGTATTTTATAAATAAATAATAAATCGTTGCGCGTGCAAAAGTCGCAAACGTGTTATTTTTGTATCTACTAATGTTGTTAATATAGACTAAAGTATAACCTTAGAATAATAATATTATTCTAAGGTGTATGCATTAACTCTTATACTATGATTCTGATCATGATAATAATATGGGATCACCTATCATTCCAAAAAAGAACCATTAAACTCGATCGATCGAATATCGAACTCGACTCGAACATTAAACCAAATAAAAAAATTATTAGCCGAAATATCGCGTTATATAAAAAAATTGTGTGTGTACTTATGTACACGCGTTAGAAGTTATACTTCTTCGGCGTAATAAGATAAAAATCTTTTTAAAAATTTTATCTTTTGCCTTATTTTACATTTGTATATAAAATGACACTAACCATAGAAATAAAGAAATATTGTGAATACAGTTGTCAGTTCTCACGCAAACATACGTAGATGTCCTTACTTTTACTTTGTGGATACCTTTTTTTGAAAAACTAAATGTTACCTATAGCTAACTTCATCATGTCGGTTTTTCGTGACGGTGTGCGCGCGCATCGTAAAAATTTACTCTCATCATTTTTTCCTAACGCGCCAAAAGAAGTATAACTTCAATAAAAAAATCACAAAAGCGAATTTTTAAACTTCCCTTGGAATCGGTTGAAAATAGTGATCAAAAAGAATAATTACTACGTTTCTAGTGATAGCCAGAGATAAGTTCTGCGTTTGAAAAAAATGCACTTCTTTTGATTTTAGGCAAGAGCGTTTACATAATGCCATTAGTCAAATTTAAATTTGTATCCAGTTACCAGATTTAGCTAAATCGGGTTTAAATTATTCAAAATTAGCCATTATCCGCCAGTGAGAGTAATTACAGGGTCTTGAGTAAATGTTTCAGGGTTTTCCCCGTGTTGGTCCGGGCTCCTTTGTAGAATAGACCATCTACCTTCATTGCCAGGCAGCTCGTAAAAGGCGAGCATAGGCTCACCGTCACTAACACCGTGACATCTGACTGGGTGGTAGAGTTCAGCAGCGATTCGCCCGGATTGGTATCACCGCCTTACCTATTCCTGCCGCCATAACGTCATGTCGTGTTCCGGTTAGGAGGGTAAGGTAGCCGGTATACTTACTTTTGCTCAAGGCCTAACATCCCGGCCTCAGGTTGGCAACGCACCATTACCACTTTTGGTGTCTCTAGGCGGCGTGAATTTCTTACCATCAGGAAATCCGTCTGCTTGTTTGCCTTCCAATATCATAAAAAAAAAGTTTTGGTCTCCTTACTCAAGCTCATTTAGTTAGATTTGGCGAGAACGAGGAAATACGCGATTCACTATTTTCTTCATCATTACTTAATTTGTGCACTTTAGAGCAACAAGAATCACTTTAGAATCAAGTCGGCTAATAGAAAGAGAATCGACGCCTTTAAAAAGTGGCGCTGGCGCCGAGATGTTGAAAATACCATGAACAGCCCACCGCACAAACGTCTCGATACTCAAACA
>NJDD01003611.1:45947-82648 GCA_002245505.1 Calephelis nemesis | reverse complement strand
TCTCAATTAAAACATTTTTAAGAGTATCGGAAGTTAATGCCTTTCATAAAATGTGAATTCCATCTACAATAATGAACCCATCTAATAATATTCTACAGAAAGGTGTAGTAATAGGATATAACTTTCGACGTAATCAATAAAAAATAGTTAAATTTTTTAAAACATGATCAGAATTTTCAGTAACTCAAATAGTTAGTTTCGTCAGACAGAGATGAAGTCTATTTGTAAAACTTCATTAAAATAATGAGAAATTACAGTCCTTGAGTAAGTTTCGGCCGCGTTTCGACCCACTGCTGGATTTTAAAATAACAATCTCGTCCTAAAAATTACTTGTATTAAAATGAAATCAAAATACGAACTTCGTTACTATTATTACTATCAACGTACGTCTCTGTGAGAGCTGCGTCATTACACAAGGCTTTCAATTGGCCAATCTACACAGTCTGTCAGTTCAGATTATCCCTCGGACGATTTAGCTGAATCTCTGAAACAATAGACTTGACGAAAATGAAGCGCTGTTTCAAATTGAATTTGAAATATTGCTGACCATTGCGGTAGACCTTAATAATGTTTGCTTACTGTTATGCTAAACCGGTAAGATTAAGTATGTTAAATTGAAATCATATTGAAAGCATAAGTTTTCGACAAATATATTTCATACCGCCGGGTATGAATAACATGAGTTCTGAAAAAACTTTTTAAATAAGTTTTCCAGATTTGTGTAATCCGTTTCATCTAGCTCAAATTGTGGAAAACAATAGTAGATCAGTGATTTTTTACAGTCATTTAAGGAAATATGCATAGATTTACGAAAAAAACAAATAATAAATATACCAAATAAATCAACATAAAATAGCAACAGGCAAAATTAAGCTTTTTTCTTTATTAATGTACCAAACATTGCCGAGGATAGGGTTGTCACAAACTATAACCATCTTTTCAAGAAATGCTTGATTTTCAATTCGGTTTATTTTATTTGTGTTTTTAGGGTTCCGTACCCAAAAGTTAAAAACGGAAGCTTATTAATAAGGCTTTGTTGTTTGTCTGTCTATCGCCAGGTTGTATCTTAAAGATAGCTAGAAAGCTGATCACAAATGATGTATTTTCGGTGCCGCTATAACAGCAAATACTAAAAATTAAAAAATATATTAATGCTCAATATTAAAAACGGTAACAGATAGACGCTTCAAATTTTCAAAAAAATACTTGTATATTAAATAATTAAATAACAGTAAAACAAAAAAAATACGAAAAATCACGTTTATTCTATAGGTATACGCAATAAACGTGATTTTTCGTATTTTTTTGCTCAATATTAAAAACGGGAACAGGTAGACGCTTCAAATTTTCGAGAATATTTTCTCGTATATTACCTTTAAAAGTAAATAATTAAATAACGATAAAGTAAGTATTAAAGGAGGGCTTCTAAACAACAAACGTAATTTTAAGTACTTTTTACTCGATTGATAAACAGGTAAGTAAATATTAAGAAATATATTAACTTTAAAAATAAATATCTAATATAATACATAACAACTCACAAAATGAAAATAGTCCGTGATATTTTACCCGTCATATTTTATAAGCTGATTTTGATTTTTATGTTTTCTTCTAATTTTGTGGTTTCGTCGTATTTTCAAAAAAAAATGGTTTTAAGAAACAAAGTAGTTGGTCTTGAGAAATGAAGATGGCGTTTTGATCAACAAGATATTAAAATTTATTATACTCGAATTTCGACCAACGGGCGACTACTAGTACACATAAAAGGAAACAAGGATTCATTTTTTTCTGTCGTCTAATATAGTATCCAATAAAAAAGGAACGATCATAATGACTTCACATAAAAAAATATACCAACGCGTCAAATATATGTTACCTTTCGTATACACATGTTTTTTTGTACTTAACACTTTTTGTTACTTTCTAGCCAACCGGTTTCCTTTACAGCATCATCAGGGCTTCGAAACTAAAGATAAAAAAGACTGTTTTAATTCAACGTTCAATACTTACGTGTGTATACAATGGAATTCCACCAAGTGCCGACGGCTTAGTAGGCGTTTGCCCTGCCGAGTTTCGCCCGAATTGGGTGTAACAACCATGTTCATAGTTTGTAACATTTTTGAATAGTGTTGGAACCGCAACTTTTTTTAAGCAATATTTGTACAGTTAGAATGCGAAAATTTAGGTAGAGTGATATAATTTACAAGTACGGTAAAAAGTACGGTATGAAAAATACAAAAAAAAGTGTAGTGAATATTAACAAAACACTTAAAAATATTAAAAACAATGGACGTGGTCGTTTCACCCGAATCGGGCGAAACTCGGCGGGGCAATCGCCTACTAAGCCGTGCCGACGATAGCAAGTAAGTATAGATTCTATTAACCCTTGGTTTTATCCCTTTTTATTTCGTTGATTGAAAATTAAATAGCATTTAAAGCGAGAATATGAAATAGACGCGTCTGGTTCCAGCAGTTCCACTGTAGCCCTGTAAACTTATCTGTTTCATTGCGGAGTAGGGAACCTCAATCATGTCGCCAATTACCGTCCATTGTCGGTGAAACGATTACAAAGGCTTTGTTCTAGAAAATAATGAACGGTTTGTGTCTTATTTGACACTTATCTAATGGAAAAGCTTTTGAAAGAGCTATTTTATGTTTAGTTTGTTAAAGAAAAGGAATTCTAACAGCAGATTTATTTATGTTAACACTATTTTAGTAAAAAAGAAGGTGCGCGTTTCACACACGATAGAAGTGAAACTTCAGTAAATCGACAAAAGAATGAGATGAATATATATTTGTGTCTCTTACCTGCAAAATAATGAAATGAATATATATTTGTTTCTCTTACCTGTTTTTTTTTCGTTGCACCCGTTTTGAAATCACAACGATTCTAGAGAAGTTTCATTTCAAAAAGCAACAGCCCAAAACAAATCTTACATTTATCTAATATAGCTACGAACCATTTTGACCACGTCAGCTTTCAAGCAAAAAAATCCGCATCCGCAACTCACACACGCACAGAGACACGTCAAAGCCTTTTTTTTCAGTCGGGGTTTATATAAAATACCAGTCACCTATAAATACCGAAGCGCTACTAATCTGAGGCTCTTATAAGTATTTCGTAAATTTACTGGCTACCTTACCTTTACAAGAATATGGTAAGAAGTAATGTGCCAAAGCGTTAGCAATAACATGTCCTAACCGGTGCAGAACTGTAACTCTAATTAAGGTCATGGTGTTTGTGACTAATTAGGCTATGTCTTTATATTATACTTAGGATCCCAAACCAACGTCACGATAAAAATGTTAACAGTACTAATTCATCTATACGTATAATAAATCTGTAGAAGGGTCAATTCTGAACATTGAAAAAATAAATAGCATAATAGTGTTACTGGATCGATACTAAACCCGAATATGTGATTAAAAATTTTTTTGTCTGTCTGTATGTTCAGGCACCACGTGAAAACTAATGGTTCGATTTCGATGAAACTTCGTATAATTACACCTTATTATCCTGGGCATAAAATGGGATACTTTTTATCCTGAAAAAAATACGTAGAAAAAAAATCTTAATTTTTCAGTTTTATCACGCAAAGACCGACATCCGCGCGGACGGAGTCGCAGGCTGACGCTAGTACAAAATATAGTAACAAATTTCATTTTAAATTAAAATTAAACACACATTCCTTTTACAATTTTAGTAATTTGAAAGAAAAATCGGTAAAAGAATTTAAACTTCCAACTCTGACTGACACCCGGTTAAAATGACTGCAGCATGTTCCTCTGGGCGAAAGCTGTTAAAACAAATAGCTCGACATCGTAACAACTTCGTCGAACAGCGAAATGAGTTCCATGTCGATTTGAGCCACGAATAAGCCTACCTTGTTTGTGTTTTACATAGTGTGGAAGCAACGGTAGCGAAAGGTAATAAACACCAGAACAAACGGACTCCGACGAATACTCGGAACACCTGGAAACAAAAGCTTTGCATTTCGTATGTGTGCTGTGACGTTATGCAATTCCGCATTCGGATAGGTATTGCTTTTGCTGGGTAACTCATTTTTTTATGAAATTGGAAGGCAAACAAGCAGACGGAATTCTTCGTGGTAAGAAATTCACGCCGCCTAGAGACTCCAAAGATAGTAATGGTGCGTTGAAAACCTCAGGTCTGGATGTTAGGCCTCCAGCAAAAGTAAGTTTACCGGCTGCCTTACCCTCCAAACCGGAACACGTCATGACGTTATGGCAGCAGGAATAGGTAAGGCGGTGGTACCAAACCGAGCGAGTCGCTGCGAAACTCTACCACCTAGTCAGATGTCACGGTGTTAGTGATGATAAGAATATGCTCGCCTTTTACGAGCTGCCTGGCAAGAAAGGCAGATAGTATATTCTGAAAAGGAATGTCAGAATGAAAGTAATAAAGTTTGAAAAAGTGAGTCAGAGTACCTTCAAACGATCCTAAAAAACAATGTCGAATGAAAAATGTTACCTTGTTTTTTTTATTATTTAATAAAGTAATATTCGTTAATTTAGAAACTCATTAAATTCGTTAATATTTTATAATTTACTTTAAATATACTGTACTTTGGTAACCCGTACCGCACCCAAACCAACCCAAACGGGTTAATTTATTAATTTATTTGTTCTCTTAAATCTGTTGTTAATTAATGAACACTTTATTTTGTTCATGAAAGGTATTTAATAATCAATATTTGTTAATGACTAAATAAAATTAAATTAATAAACGTGTCTCAGCGCAGCCGTTATGCCATTAATCAGTTAAGTAAATACTAATAAAAGAGATCAACCCAAAAATATTTTTTAGATGTTGTGGAACAAGACATGCGTGTCAATGACTTCACCATCAAGGATACCGACTACTCTGCAAAGTAGAGAAGGAACAGCAGAAAAACGGATCTTGAGTTCTGGCGTCAAGATATGAACCTGAATCAACGTTAAGAAGATAATTATTACGTTTGTATTTTATACACAATGCGGAAGAAACTGTAGCAAAAGATAATAAGCACTCCAACGGATTCCGACGAATACTCGGAACAGCTCTAAACTACCGCCTTTGTAGATTTTATACCAGTGTTGTAAGGTTGTACACACTTATATTATATATATATATATATTTTGTTCACTAATGTGCTAAAATTATTAGTAGCTATGCATAGCCCTTGTTACGTATAATCGCATTTGTGGTCAGGTGTGCCGGCATTGGCGTTGACTTCATGAGGTCCAGGATTCTTGGTTAAGGCAACTCTAAGACGTATTTGTCGATTTACTTATTAAAGTTACCGAATACGTACCCGGTTGAATATAGGTTTTCCACATAGGTATGTTATTGTGAATCTTTGACCTGTGACCTTCGGCTATCCTTTTTTTATGTGATATTGGAAGTCAAACAACCAGATTGACTTCCTGATGGTAAGAAATAAGAAATTCACGCCGCCTATAGACACCAAAGGTGGTAATCGTGCATTGCCAACTTGAGGCCGGGAAGTAAGGCCTCTAGCAAACATAAGTTTACCGGCTACCTTACCCTCCAAACCGGAATACGTCAAAACATTGACGTTATGGCTGCAGGAATAGACAAAGCGGTGGTACCAATCCGGGTGAGTTGCTGCGAGACTTTACCACCTAGTCAGATGTCACGGTGTTAGTTACGATAAGCCTACGCTCGCCTTTTACTTGCTGCCTAGCAGGAAGGCAGATGGTATATTCTACAAAGGAGACCGGTCCAACACAGAACACCAATATTCAGTGATGTCTTGGTGTTAAGTCTGCTATTTCTACGGGAATGCAGGAGTGAGCATATTTACCTCAACTCTTCTAAAGTTTTAATGTATATCTGCGCCTTTAATAATATTGCATTTTAGACGTCAATGTACGCTAACCTTCAAACCGTTACCAACTCATCAGATCAGACTCTTCGTGTTAAAGGACCGGGAGAAGTTAAGTCGGCAATTGTGATTTCATAAACGATCATGTCTTAGCCGTTTGTGTTTGTGAACCAACTGACAACTTGAGGCGATGGTAACTGGTAGCACTAGAACAAACGGACGTCGGGTAATTCTTGGAACAACTGAAACTAAAGGATAAGTCAATCTTTCATGGACCAATGTAGACGTTTTTACAATAAACTTCCCGATTTTATGAGAGACCTGCCATTAAATAAATTTTTAAAAAAAGGTGTGTGTGCGATTCACACACGATAGAAGTGAAACTGCAGTTAATCGATAAAAGAATGAGATGAATATATAATTGTGTTCCTTACCTGCAAAAGAATGAGATGAATATATATTTGTGTCTCTTACCTGTCGCTTTTCCGTTGCACCCGTTTTGAAATCACAACGATTCTAAAGTTTCACTTCAAAATGTGTCAAAGTGAAATTGTATGAAAAAGGTTACTAGGTATACCTTTGCTGAATATCTGACGGATAGGAGTGCTTGGGATTAATTGTTCCTCATACCAATATCTTACTAGTAATAACATGTGATGTAATACTTATTAATTTGTATAGAATAAGGAAAAAAAGACAGCCGGCTGAGTTTCTTGCCGGATCACAAGTGCCTCTTGTAAGGTGAACGTGAATCAAAATATTTTCTATTCTATTATATTCTTGCAAATACCTGCCATGCCTCTGTGTGGTACTAACTGGTTACTGTGGACTTACGATTTCGTTTGCTATAAATTTCTGTTATAACTAGTTGACCCGGCAGACGTTGTTCTGCTGTGAAAAAATTGGGGTGAGTCACGCTTATAACTAAGGGGTATAAAAAAGATTCATCCTCATCACTTAGGGTTATAAAAATAGATGTTGGCCGATTCTCAGACCTACTCAATATGCTCACTAAATTTCATGAAAATCAGTCCAGCCGTTTAAGAGGAGTATGGAAACGAACATTGTCCTACAAGAATTTTATATATAAGATTTACTTTTAGGTCAATTATAATAAATACGGGTGCTCACGAAATTTAAGTAAAACCTTTAGCGATATAAATGTGAAATGTGCGGTCCGCTTTATTTCATTCAGAAAATAAAGTGATTAAAACTTTTACACAGACTATTCGTAGTAAAATGGGCACCATTTGAAAAAGAACCAATAGTTTTGTAACTAATGGATAGGTTTTTAATATCTGTTTTTCTATACATAGAAATCTCGTGTCGTGAAAACCACATGAATGTTCTTTGAAAAGGAAATCAGCTTATTGTGTGTCGCAACGGAGCAATATTATGGTGTAGTTTTTATGCGTGTAGATAATTAGAATAAATTGGATGACATAGCTCAGGCCATTAGGCCTTGGTGTTCGGTGTTCTGCTGAAACATTCGATATTTTAGCATTGTGTTCGGTGTTCGGTACATTTTCTAATCTGGGGGCACGGCAGTGCCCCCGCCAAGTCGAGCAAAAAAAAAGCGACACGGCCGTACCATCCTTTTCTCGAAGCAATTCGGGCCTTTTTCGACCCCCTATAATTCGGTTGTGGATAAAGCTTACTTTTTTCTGATGTATTAGCTCAACTGTCAGACTTGACGCAACCGACAAAGATAAAAAGAAGTTTGGATGATTCCACAATCTTGCTTCCACACGCTCGCGTAATATCAATCTCTTTTGGTGCGAACTGAACCCTGGATTTGTACTCGTACCAGTGTGGTCAGATCGTGAAAACCCCTCTTACCCACTTTTTAATTTTTTAAGTTAGTTGCTTTTTGGAATAAGAATGTACTGATTTCATATAGGCCATAAAAATGTTCTTGTGACGAGTCAATGCAAATCTAAAACCTAACACCGAATCGGAACGTGGCTACTCACTGAGAAGATCCAGCGAAAGGAACTCAGCGGTCTTGTCTTTTTTCTTTTAAATCTAATTTACAGAATGTACCTAATTACATTCTGACATTATATAATAATTAATCCCAAGCACTTTTGTCTTATAAAATTTGTGAAATCTTATAATAACCAGAAGGTTTATTAAAAATAACGTATACATTGATAAATGATTAAAAAAATTGTTTTACTACCTGTTCAGTATTTATTTGAAAAACACCTGATAGCCGTGCATAATATGCTACTTTTCATTTTTCACAAAAAATAATCTTACATCTCGGACATATCCCCACATCCACTCAGCAGTACCTATCATCCGTACGCATACCATATTATCATAAACGTGAAGTGTGTTCGTTTGTTTGTCTTTCACGTTACAACATGTTGTGAAATATGTTTTGTAAGTGGAGATAGTTAGGGCAGTGAAAGTCAAATAGAATAATACATTATCACAATAACTCAGCGGCACCCCGCAGAGATATGTTTTAACCTGGTAAAGCTTCAGACACTACTTCCACGAAGCACGGTTTTGTCTATTTTGAAAGAATTTCAGGGCCTCGGAGTTACTTAAAAAGTGAAACACCAAATATACTTTAATTTTTTAGAAATTTCTCAACTTGTAAGTACAAATAATGCAATGTAAGCACAAACGCTACGAACTTCCGACTTTCCACCAAGAAAGAGTCCACTTGAAGATCCGTGCAGTTGTTAGCACCCACTTAAAGTGTCCTCGATTCAGTTCATACTCGGAAACAGTGTTTATTAAGTTCTTCTGAAAAGATAATTTCACAATTTTCGTCTTGAAAATTTTTATACTAAAGACTCTTTATGAGAATTTTAATGTTATCCACTTAACTCCACAAACTAAAACAAATGAAAGTTGTGGAATAAAAACTTAAATGCAACTCTCGCTCGAACAAAGTTCAGTTTCAACTAGCATACTAGCTACGCGGCGTGTCTGTGCTCGGGTGATATAATATAGATATACATTTCAAATCCTATGCATTTTTATAGTTTTAAAAGGCATTAGTATAAGGTTAGTTTTAATAGTCAAAGGCGTGATACCTAAGCTATAAAAAAGGTAGATTGCCAACCATAATCTCGGATATTAAGGATGGATGGATTCGCCGCGGTAGGTGATGAAGCGGATCTATATTTGCATAGGGCTGATAAATCCGTTGATACTTAATACACGAACTCACTCGACAGAGGCATAGCACAAGGGGCGCAGAGTAACCGCGCGGATCGTCGTAGGTGCAGGTATCAATCACTACATTGTATAAAACAATGTCGCTTCCTCTGTCCCTATGTCCCTTTGTATGCTTAAATCTTTGAAACTACGCAACGGATTTTGAAGCGGTTGTTTTTAATAGATCAAGTGTTTGAAAAGGAAGGTTGATATGTATATTTCATACCAGTGCGAAGCCGGGGCGGGCCGCTAATTGTATATAATACCACGAATGTCTCACTTAGAGTTTTCATTCGTGGAAATGGATGGACACAATATATCTATGTTTTCCTTTCTACTCCATTATAGCCAGATTGTTTCTACCACTTAAGTGTCCATTTTTGCTTGTGACCTTGATCAAACAACCGTCACCATCACATCTATCCGCGCGGACAAGCCCGTAAACCGCCTTACCTCCGGCCGACGCGACGCGGCTGTGAGCGATGACGTGTGTTAATCGCCGGAGCCTCACTTAAGTAGGTTTGTAAGCTACCTTTCTGCAAAGAACATGATAGCAGTGAACACTGACACAATGGTGGTAGGAATAGGTAAGGCGGTCGTGGCAAACTCAAACTCAAATTAAATTTATTTTGTAGGTAAGGCATCTTACTCTTAAAACATGTCAATGTTACTTTCATAAGTAAAGTTGTACATACACAAATAATTAGATCACAAATTAAACTTAACGATAGTTATCATTTTAATATATTATTATTAACATAGTGCCTACCCATAGTAACCTAGCTACTACGTATAATAAGTATTTTTTACCTTTTTCACATCACAAACGAGCGATGTCATGCTGTATTTTTTTGTGTAGAAACAGTTAGGAGGCTGGAGAGTGACAAAAGCTAATTTTTAGCCTGATATTAAAACGTTTTCAGAAACAAACGCCCGTTTTTCGCAAGCAACGTATAGTTTATTCGTAATATTTTTACACTGTTAATAACCAAAGTGGAGTATAATTACCAAAAGTTTTACGTAGTTTTTAATTAAGCGCCATAGAGGAACTTCTGGCCATTTACGTGCCGCTTTAAATTCATAAACCGGAGTTTGAGCTTTGAATATGAGTTATATTGAGGTGTGAAAAGTTTTCGTTTAATGGTACATTATGTGGTTTTAATAACGGATCCGGCGTTTCCATTGCTACCTTTAGTCATATAATATAATACATTCATTAATTTTTTTCATTGCTATCTTCAGTCATATAATATAATACATTAATTCATTTTTCTGGCTTTTAAGTTTGTTCATACTTTTAATTGCTTATAATGTTAATACTTTTAATAACCGGAGTGTAGTATAATTACCGTCAAAAATTCTACATAGTTTTTAATTAAGCGCCATGACGAAAGTTCTGGCCATTTTTCGCCGGAGTTTTCATTTTGAATATGAATTATATTGCAGTCTTAAGTAGTAGTTGAATGCAAGCTCTCATAACGGATTAAAACATATTTTAGTAAGGTTGAAATTTTAATAACTATTAAATTAACCGAATAATTAACAATATACAAGACGTTGCTTGCGGCTTAGCATATTACAGTTATTTAACTCCCTCTCCTGAAAACGTTTAGATATCGAGGTAAAATTTACTTTATCTGATATTTTAAACGGTAACCTCTGCCACTCTTCAGCCTTCCAACTCCACACAAAACAATAATTTTATTTTTTGATATTGGAAAGCAAACAAGCAGACGGATTTCATGGTGGAAAGAAATTCTCGCCGCCTAGAGACATCAAACAAAGGTGGTAATAGTGCGTTGCCAAACGGGAAAGTAACTTTACCGGCTACCTTACCCTCCAAACCGGAACACGTCACGACGTTATGGCGGCAAGAATAGGTGAGGCGGTGGTACCAATCCGGATGAGTCGCTGCGAAATTCTACCACCTAGTCAGATGTCACGGTGTTTGTGACGGTAAGCCTGTGCTCGCTTTTTACGAGCTGCCTGGCAGGAAGGCAGATGGTTAATTCTGGAAAGAAGTTCCGACCAACACGGGGAAAATTGTATTGTACTAAAATATCGCTCTATTGCGACATGAAAGAAGGACAAGTGAGCAAAACATTTTCATATTTTAAAACGAGTGCGAATAGTAGCTGATGGTACCGCGTCTAGTCCTGCATAAATTATGTAGTTCTACTTCGAAGATTTAAGGATAAAAAGTTACCCTTTGTAACTTTCTGAAACTCTCTACTAATTACATTGACAATTAAAAATTACACCGTTGTATCCATACATTGCAAACGTGAAGTAGGATAAATCCCCATCTATTACATAATCTTTACCATTTATCTACATTTTTATTCACTAGGTGATCGAGTTTCGTAGCGACTCACCCGGATTGGTACCACCGCCTTACCTATTCCCTGCCGCCATAACGTCATGACGTGTTCCGGTTCGGAGGGTAAGGTAGCCGGTAAACTTACTTTTGCTCGAGGCCTAACATCCCGGCCTCTGGTAGGCAACGCACCATTACCATCTTTGGTGTCTCTAGGCGGCGGGAATTTCTTACCATCAGAAAATCTGTCTGCTCGTATGCCTTCCAATGTCATAAAAAAATTATAATATTTCAGGGATAGCTGTTTCCCGAGGACATATTCACGTATAAGTTACTTTACCGCAGAAACCCTTTCAGATATCGGGATAAAAAGTAGTCTATGTTCACCAGAATCTGCCATCCTGACATAATGCTAACCTCCATTGTCTTTTTTTCCTCTTAATTTCATTAAAAAAAGTATGACCTTACAAAAAAGTTTCACAAATGTAGCCACAATGGCTGTGCTTGCGAAGAATCAAGAGACTAATGGACGCATTATTGTTACAAATTGTATTACTGCAGAGATTCTGTAACCAGTGGTATTAAATTGTTGGGTTTGTGTACACAGCTGCTTTAATATGACAAAATTACTACGAGTATTACATGTTGAGTGTTGCTACGTCATTGTATCTACTATAACCGTCTTGGTAATAAACATTGACTAAAGTAGAAGTAAAATAAAGTTTATTTTATAATCTGTAGTACATTTTAATAAAGAACATAATACCAGGTTGAACCAAGGAGTTCTATATTTTGTAGTTATTAATAAGACGGTTAGAGTTTAAAATCTCTTGTATTCCTAACAAAAAAATTAAGATGAAAACTTAAAATCAAGCTTTAATTAAATTATTACAAAAAAAATACAACCCTAAAAAAAATTAAATCTAATCGTACCAAATTAATCAAATTATGTTATACATCCAGACCCAGACAGAAATACGGACATCTAGAAGATTTAAAGCCTACCCCTATCAGAAACAGAATAGGAGCCTCGGTGGCTTAAGATGCTTAGGCAAACCGCTAGGGTAATGAGGCGGTCAATCATAATAGAAAAAATTCATATATAGAACTAAAAATAATATAGAAATAAAATTTCTTTAGCTCACTATTTTAGCTTAAATTAACAATGAGAAAATAAATATTTAGTTGCATGTACATAGTATACAAGAAAGCGTAATCAGCGGGCTGTCACTCCTCAGTTTAAGTATGTGCTGCCTCGATCGTCTTCGGAAGGTAATGCTTTGGGGTTATGGGTCATAACTTGCCAGTTGCCAGTAGCACTATCCAATGACTAAGAGTACAGTCATTATGACCAATTGGCTGTCAATGCTCTCTGATATTCAACCCAACTCAAGTTGATAACCATTTATATCTTCACGTCGCTGTTATTAATTTAGACGTATAAGCGTTTACATGACGTTTTAAGTTGTATTTCCATTAAGTAAGTACCTTTTCATAAACAAACTTGCGTCTTATAAGAGAGTGAGTTCAAAATTAACACTAGTATCTGGATGACTAAGCTTTGCTCGATTTTGAAAAAGTTCTTTTCTACATATGTTATTATTATTTTACCTATTGGTTAACGATTACTTATTTATAGTACAGATGAGGCCTCTATTCAATTCTATAACCACCTTAGTTTATAGACTAAACTCAACTTGCCTCTTTGTTTTTTCTCAGGTTTTTTAAACCCTTGACAGAAAGCCGTTTTACTTAAACAGACTGTATCTATATCCATCGACGTCATAAAGTAACAGCGTTTTACTTTGATGTGATAATTAATCAAGCTGAACAAAGACCGCGAGGACGGTAACGAGCACCGAACACACCGATATCAAAGTCATTGCTCGCTTTTACTTTATCCTCCTTGATTGGTTTTAAATCGACTAACTTGCAGTTTAAATTAACTAGTTTTTGCTCACGACTACACACGTGTCAAAGCGATTACGCCCTGGAAACCATTTTCCATTTTTAGTAAGCCCCGATTAAACCTATATATACTGTAGCTAAGAACAATTTCGCTCATGTCAGCTTAAAAAATGCATCAATTAGTCAATACGTTCAAAAGATAAGATGCGACAGACAGACACACACAGACACCTCAAACTTATAAAACTTTTTTCTTCCATCAGAGGTTAAAAATGAAGTATGACATCACACACATAAGGAGATAAAGATTTCATCATGGCCTCTACTGATAGCATAAAGAATGCAATGTAATTATACCAAGTGACGACGATGAGAAGTATAAAATCTGATATTTCAACACATTAAAAGTTTAATCTTAACAACACAATTAATCTCAGAACTTAACTAATAAAGTACTAATCGAAGTTTCGCTCGTATTTGTTAACCTCTCTACTGGGAATTCTTTTAGTATTCAGGTCATTCTAGACGAGTAAAGATACAGTAGAAAGGTTGTTAGAATTTTAAAATTTAAAATATTCGACTACTTTTTAAAATAAAAAACTATTGAGTTTTTTAATTTTGTTACATATCTTTTGAAATATGTCGAATGCATTTTTCTTCAAAGATTATAGGACAGCCATAATAATATAATCAGTTCAAAGGCGAGTATAGGCCTACAGTCACTAGCACCGTGACATCTGACTAGTTGGTAGAGTTTCGCAACGACTCATCCGGATTGGTACCACCGCCTTACCTATTTCTGCTGCCATAACGTCATGACGTGTTCCGGTTGGGAGGCTAAGGTAGCCGGCAAACTTACTTTTGCTCGAGGCTGAACACCCTGGTCTCAGGTTGGCAACGCACCATTACCACATTTGGTGTCTCTAGGTGGCGTGAATTTCTTACCATTAGGAAATCCGTCTGCTTGTTTGCCTTCCAATATCATAAAAAAAATACAAAGTGGACTTTCTGCTTGGCCTGTACCAACGTAGTAGTGCCTGAGGCATTAAAACGTCGATTCATTAAAAAGAAAGCTACAGTTTTAACGACATGCTTTACTAGTGGAACGAGACTGCACCACAACTCCCGAGGCTGCTGGGAAATCATGAGACAAGAACTTGAGAATATTTTATTAGATTTGTGTTTCTTTTTATGATATTGGAAGGCAAACAAGCAGACGGAATCCTGATGGTAAGAAATTCACACCGCCTAGAGACACCAAAGGTAATGGTGCGTTGCCAAGAGGCCGGGATGTTAGGCCTCGAGCAAAAGTAAGTTTGCCAGCTACCTTACCCTCCGAACCGCAACACGTCATGTCATTATTTTTTATTTACTTAAAATATAACGTTTGCTTTACACAAAAAAAAGAACTCACAACACATAAGTCGGCCGGTCAGTGTAGGGTGGGCGACTGTGGTACCAGGAGACACTTTTTTCCGCTATTTGTAAGAAAGTAAAATTTCTAAATACAGAAAACGAAAAAATCTATATTAAAATACAAAGACACCAAGCAGTATACAATGCGAATGTATTATAGGGATTCGTTTTTCTTGTTAACTGTACACATGTGTCGCAGTTCGACGTCAGCGTAGCACTAAATGCATTTTCCCAACCGACGGTCAGCGACGACGGTCAGGACGTACGGTCAGGTCGTACCGTCGGTGGAGCACTGTTTCTAGCCTAATACTTTTTGAGTTACAGCTACAAAACGGACCTTTACAATACCTTTTTTTTCTCTTCTTTTTTTGTTTATAACAATTGTAATTTTTTAGAGCGGGATTATTCCATAATTCCAATTACTCAGAATTTTTTTCCGAATCCAAATTACTAAAAACCATATTTTTACGATTACAAGAACTTTTTTTCGCTGGAAACTCACTTCTTGACCAGACTAAATGTTTAAAAGCAATAAACAAAATACATATTTTCGCTCTTGTGAGCGGAAATATTTCACTACAAATTAAATATTAGTTTATCTTAATTCAATCATCATTCAATATGATTTTGTTATTACAAAACAGTATGTTAAAAATATAAAACTCTTGTAAAAGCAGTAAGTAAAATATTTGTTTATTTCCGTAGGCAGACATAGTTCACTATTATTAATTTATTGTAACAGTGGCTGATTTGAATGTTTTCAAAAAATGTATAAAACCAACGTCAACGTGACGAGAATGAACGGTCTTGGTGTACGAACGTTTCGGAACGGAACTCTGCAAGATTGATAGTTGGTGATAGTGCATTAAACAATTGTAAAAGTATATCAGTGTTGTTTTGTTTAAAAATAGTAAACCTCGTCTAACTCCAAAGTTTAATCAATTTTTGAAGTTATACTTCTTTTGGCGCGTTAGGAAAAAATGATGAGGGTAAATTTTTACGATGCGCGCGCACACCGTCACTAAAAACCGAGATGATGAAGTTAGCTATAGATAACATTTTAATTCTTTATTGTACACAATTTATGACAAAAACATAGATAGTGATAAACAGAAATGCACAAAAGGTGGGCTTATCTCTAGGTCTACAGATTTCTTCCAGCCAACCCTAAAAATTAGAATGTTTTAATGAAGAAGATTCGAAATAAATCTAATCTGCCTTTAAAACTTTTAACTAATCGGCTTTACTTTTTTATATGTAATAAAAGTAATTCAACGTTTTATATCGACTTGTTTTATTTTCCATCACTAAAATAGTGGCATTTCAGGTGCGGCGAGAGTTCAAATTGTACTCATATATATATTATTTTTTATTACCTATACTGTTAATTCAATTTAAAACGCAATTACTTACTGCTACACTTAATGTTAAACTTTATGTTCATATTTTTATTTTTATTTTTTTTTAATATTTCAATGCGTAATTGAAAGACAGTTAATTTAAACTGACAGTATCTGTGGGCGAATATGACCTCACAACGCTCTGAAAAAAAGTTCTCTTCGGGTTTATATGACCCTACAACGCACTAGATGAAACTCTCGCGCAAACAGTGCCGCAGAAACCGTGTTAAACGAACAGGATCCATCAATTTCTCACCTTTGTTTCATTAAAAATTGAAATCCATTAGTTAAAACCTAGCGGATCGAACGTAGTGTGAACGTTGCTCTATATAGGTGTCAGATAAAAATTAAAGTTTGTAAAATTGTGTTAGGGGAAAGAAAGTCTTTTTATTTTTTTCAAATTTAACATGATTAAATATTAACTTATTGCATAAAATATAATATAAAAACCGGTTTTAAATTCAGTATGGTGTCGTCTAAGTATACAAAAAGAATTTTATCCTTTTCCCCGAGTCGATAGCTAAAGGACAACCTCGAAAGTTTTACTCTCTCCTTTAAAAAATAGTTCTTTGACTATGAATTAACATTCATTAAATATGTTAAAATCAAACACATAGGACACAATATTTTTAGCAGTCAGTTTAAAAATACAAGATTTTTCACCTTGCTTCCAATCTGAAATTTTGTTTTATTTATAGGTAAAGAAAATTTAAAGCCCGGAAAATTTAGGTTGCTTTCATATTGCCATTTTCCCGGTTTCCGGACTCTATTCGTGATCTGGTCGCGGAGGTGGAAGGTGGGAACTTTAGGTAGGGTTATCACATGTGAAGGTCGTGACAATTTATATTGCTTCCCGAGCTCTTCCTTTATTCGTGTTCTGGTGTGCGGTTATATGAAACTTTTATTCCCTTATTTACCCGTCTAGGGGTTAAATTTTTGAAAAATAAAATAAAAATGTATGCCATACTCAATTTATACGAAATTTTATATAAACTATAATCTACTACTTCGCCCCATTGAGGGTCGAATTTTAAAAAAGGTAGCGAAACTTAAAGTTTCTTCCCCTAAGGGTGTGGCTAATGTGTTGATACTTCAGACAATCAGATTTTCCTTTTATACATATAGATTTTCGATTATTAATGTAAGTTTACAGATTGTAGCATAGAAATATGTTGATGTGCACTTAGACTATTGTATACAAGTATTATACGTTTACCTATCAGTGGAATGGGGGTACTGTCCATTTGTGACACAGGTGTACAACTAAAACTGGCACTAATAACATAAACATTTATTCATACAATTTTTTTCTGCGACTCACCCGGATTGGTAACACCGCCTTACCTATTCATTCATTCATGACGTGTTCCGGTTTGGAGAGTAAGGTAGCCGGTAAACCTACTTTTGCTTGAGGCCTAACAACCCTGCCTCATGTTGGCAACGCACCATTACCATCTTGGGTGTCTATAGGCGGCGTGAATTTCTTACCATCAGGAAATCAGTCTGCTTGTTTGCCTTCCAATATCATAAAAAAAACGACACACGAGTTTATTCATCTTCGTGTAATGTTTGCCTTTATTAATAAATGAAATTATTTTTTATTATTATTAGTGTCAGCAAATTGCTCGGGTAGGAATCCAACTTACCTATTCCTGCGACCATAATGATAGCCACATGTTGCATTGCACGTCAAGTACCTACAGTAAACTATGGTAGCCAATAGATGGACACAATAAACTAAACATTGCGGACACAGGATAGCGACGCATCTGTAACATCTATGGTATATATAGGTCACGGTCGTCCGTTATCTGTTCATATGCTTGTTCACTTCCATAAGTTATGAAAAGACCATCAGGTTTGTAAGTTGTATGTTTATTTGCTTTTATGTGATCTGTATCCGTCTCATTAATAAACATGGACTAACGTGGGAGTAAAACTAAGTTGATATTATAGTTTGTATCCCATTATAAAAAGGACTATAATACCAGTTTGAACTTGGGAGTACTTTACACCGTGTTTATTAATAAGACGGTATAGGTTTAGACGCCGAATAAATGTGGCCATAAAAAATGGCGACAACCGAAATCAACTATGACGTGTTTGATATTTTCCAAATATACTTGTAGTAAATTTAAGCGCTAAGATATTTGAAATTTCAAAGTCTAGTAAAATTATAAAACACACAAAAAGTTATATAAAACAGCACTTCAGGGCTGGCAAAGTTTCCACCCTCTTGGCAGTGCAGACCGACAAGGTGAGGTGTGGTACAAGTGATCAGCGATTCTTAAAATTAAATTGAAATAAGTTAACTTAAAGTTCACAATAAATGTTACTTCTTAGTTCATGGTATTGAAACAAAATTATTTAATAAACTCTTTTCCGGTGATAGTTTTGTGTCTTATAAGAGTTATTTTTTAATGCCAATGTTATTGATTTCATAGCACACATTTAAGTTACTTGAGTTGAGCGGCTTAGCGAAACCGGAAAACAAAGTCGTGAAGAACTGTAATTGTACATTGAAAATAGGGTAGACAAAGAGTTGTAATAAGTTTCTGATGCGCCGTGAAACTAAATATATTTTTTTAAATTCTTGGTTGACTGTATGATTTATATCTGTAGCGTAATAAGAATATCGGTTATACGTAGACTTTCAGTAATTGGAGTACTTAAAAAAGTATCTTTACGCACATATTCAGGAAGATGAAGGAAGAGGCACAGCCAGCGCACTCATGCTAGCCGAAGATACAAAGAATCGCAATCTGATAGGTGGCTATTACCACCCGGCGTCATATCCAATTCCGGGCGACGATGTATTTATTTGTTCTAACCTGTTTACATATGTGGAAATACATAAAATAACTATAGCAGTTTGCAATAATAGCTATTAAGCTAAAGCGTTGCAAAAATAATATTATATTCAAATGTAAAAAGATCAGTGTAAGAGGACTGATGAAAATTGACTCGTGTAAAATATCACAAGAAAGAAAGTAACTACTTTTTTTCACATAAAGCATACAAACGATACATGTGACGCGTCTATATTATAATAAAAAAATAATAACATAATAAATAATTTCAATTTAAAACATTTTTTTAATTTATTTAATAAAAGGTTTTTTACATAATCAGGATTTTTATTATATAAACGTGCACATTGGCCCATGAAAGAAAGGCTAATTCTGTGTAGACAAGATATATGCAGAGCAAGATTATTCGTATTCCTTGTGTTGGCACAGGGAATATCACATATTTTAAATTAACTTATAATTTTTAAAGTTGTTACTCGTAGGACTAAGTTATAAATTGCCTATTATACTCTTAGGTAGTGACTTTTATGTCTAAAATAAATATTACTTATTATACTAATAATAACTCCCCCAAAATATATTTTCATACGACATGATGCTTTAAAAATAAACGGTGTCTACGACAGTTAATTGTCTCGGTTTTTTTAAAAAGCATACGCTATCAATTATTATTTTTTTTCTAAAAACGTAGTAAATTGTCGAAGTCTTGAGGTCCAGCCGGGATGGAAAGCCTATATTGCAAGTTTTAAGGCTGTCCTATCTTCCGAACCGGCACATGATGGAATTATAACAGCAACAGGAATAGGTGAGATGGGAGATCCCTACCCTTGCAAGTTGATGCAAAAACCTCTACCATCAGTGGTCTTGATGGTTATTATTTTTAGTTTCTAATGATTAAATGTCTTTTATCATATTTATTACATAGACAAATAAAAAAAATATTTTAGCTATTTTTACGTAATTTAAAGTAACGCTAAGCTTCAGCAATGATTCTTCAGTACTGGGTGATGAACTAAGTTTTTGCTGCAGCGTTGATGAAGTAGTTTTTTTCTGTTCTAAATCTCTCTTTTACATAAATTAAATTCACCCGTGTAAATTCTGTTTTCTCCCAGTTTCACAAGTATTACGAATAACATCTGTTTGCAAATATACTGAATTTTAACTATTAGTCTTAAAATAAGCCATTTGCTTCTTATTTAAACTAGTCATAAAGTATAACTGTTCACTACAATACACACGATACTACACAACATACTACACACGACAATACACATACAATTCATCACGAAAGCCGCTAGCATGGTCAGTATGAGATGATATATTTCCTATTTCAATTTCCAACACGCTTTCCTCCTTTTGCTTACTCCAAATGACATCTGTTTTCTTGGAGTCGCTCCAACATTGAACGATTATAAAATCTATAAAACGTGTCCAAGTCTGCGATCACAGACCGCGGTCCACGCGGTCCCACCATTTGGAAATGTTCTGACAATTTAAATTACCTCCATTGCAAACTTTGAGTTACGATGGACTGACGCAGCGTTCCTTCTGCCAAGATAAAACCGTTTAATGTAGGAATTCTGGGTGAAAGTCAACCTATTATTCTAAAGGAAATTCTTACTTTATAATTTTTTTGAGATGTTTCACCACAATTGTAGAAAAGAGAGTTTATACGGAGGATAGTGGGAATAGAGTGCTAGGTAAGCTACTACAATGGGAGGTTTTGAACTAGGGATTTGCTTTAAATAATTATGTAATTATCCCGACGTTGTTGTACGGAAACGAGAGTTGGATATGTTGGAGAAAGCATGAAAATAGCGGCATGCATGCATGCATGCGGTCGTAAAATCTGTCGTGTAAGGCCCGCTGTCCGCATTTGCAACAGTGAGATCCAAGAACTAGTGAAACTGAAAGAAATTGTTGGTTTAAAAATGAGAAGGAACATGATTCGTTGGTTCAGACACGTGACAGTATGGCAGATGAAAGCCAAAACAAACATACCTAAAGACATTCTAGACGGTTTTAAAATGCCTTCCAACAATTGCAACTTTGGAGGAATTTTTATTTCCATTTTCCTATTATTATTCTCTCTACACCATCTGAGCTGCAAACACTGGTCACAGTTATGAAAGAAGATTGTAAAGAAAGGGGCTTACATTTGAATGCGACGAAAACCAAAATAATGGTATTTGAAAGAGATGTAGCCAGAACGGATGTAAGAGTTTTGGTTGATGATGTAGTGCTGGAACAAGTGAATGAAATTGTATATCTTGGTTGTGCTTTTAGCAGGGATGGAAGGTACACCGCGGATGTAGAGAAGAGAGTGAGTGCAGGGAATAGTGTGAATGGAGCGTTGGGTAAGCTATTCCAAAGCGAGGTTTTGAGTCAAAAAGCTAGACTCGCTTTGCATAATTCTGTGCTTATCCCAACGTTATTGTATGGAAGCGAGAGTTGGGTATGTCAGAAAGATCATGAAAGTAGGATAAATGCGGTCGAAATGAGAGCACTACGGAAAATCTGTGGTGTAACGCTCGCTGACCGCATTCGTAACAGTGAGATCCGAGAAAGAGTGAGATCGAAAGAAAGTGTTGGTGTTAAAATGCGAAAGGGCATGCTCCGCTGGTTCGGGCATGTGGAAAGAATGACAGATGAAAGATTGACAAAGCAGATATACAATGCGAATGTGGATGGATGTAGGTACCCGGGGAGACCAAGGCTGACATTTCACGATCAAATCAATCGGATATTATCCGAGGGTGGTGTCAAGAGTCTCCGAAACCGACGTGTTTGTATGAAAAGGGTAATGAATGTGAAGGAAGCAAGACAGGTTTGTCAGGATCGTGAGGTCTGGCACTCGATACTCTCTGCCTACCCCGTAAGGGACTTGGCGTGAAGATATGTATGTGTATTATTATTGAATTTGAATTAAATTTACGGCCCAGGCGAAAGAAAACCAGTGTAAGCAACCTTCTGAAACTCCTATTACAATTCGAATGTAGGTAAGTACCCGGGGAGACCTAGGTTGACACGATCAAACAGTTCGCGTTTGATTTGAAGACTTGCGTTTAATCCGGAGTTATCCGAATTAATAATAAATTTGACACTCGATACTTTCTGCCTGCGTAAGGGACTTGGCATAAAGATATGGGCTTAAGTTGTTTAAAATGTTAAATAGACCTGTTTAATCCAAATAAAATTATTTAATTTGCAATTTTCGGCCAAAAAACGTTAAATATTATGGCGTGACAAAAAAGGCAAAATAGTGCGCTATGAATGAAATGGACTTACCCGTAGCTAAAACTCCCACATATATTCAGCTCCACACAACACACACCACCAACTTTTATTAGCACCAACAATACACACACTATTAAAAACTCAACTTACGTTTCGCTTCGTAACCGAAGCATCATCAGGAGAATTCGACTGCACTCCACAAAGATAGAGCAGATACTGTACAGAACTGTTTAAGCAACTTTGTTATTCCTCTTTTACTGAAATTATACATTTTAAATCTAAAATACGGAAATATTTTTTTGTTGCATTAAAAAATGTAACTAATTAAGGTTTTGTAATATTTAAAGAGATGTTTTGTAATATTTATATATGTGTGAGTGTTAAAATATTTTTAAAACTGAAAGCTAGGAAGATGATCTTAATTCATCTAATGAAGCTGAAAAGTGCCTGTTAACTCTTTCTTTAAGGCGCTTATGTTAAAACGCTCTGAAATATCTCAGGTAGAGAGTTTTTTTAGCATTATACAGCATATTTTTTAGTAAGGGCTCGAATAATAAATTAAGGAAAAGTTAAAATGACGGAATCGTACGTCTCTTATCTCTGTCACGAAATAGCGCCAGGGCCGGTGGAATTTACTTCTAAGGGTCCTGGTCTCTCTCTCCACTCTCCACAGCGGTGACGGTGGATGTGTCTAGTTAATCCTTCATACATACATAGTTCCAAAATCATATTTTATTAAAACTAATTTTATCAAATTGTGTTGTTGTTCGGTTTTGTATAACGTTAGCATTAGGAAAAGCAAATATATACACGTAATAAAACTGTAGAAGGGTCAATTCTGTACATTGAAAATATTGAAATAATTTATAGCAGGGGATGTTACAGGATCGATACCAAACTCAAATATGTGAATATAAAAAATTGTTTTGTCTATCTGTCTGTATGTTCAGGCATCACGTGAAAGCTAACGGTTCGATTTCGATAAAACTTGGTGTAGTATGGTCGATACTTTATTATCCTGGGCATAAAATGGGATACTTTTTATCCTAGAAAAAAACGTAAAAAATAATAAATCTCAATTTTTCAGTTTTAGACCGACATCCGCGCGGATGAAGTCGCGGGCGGAAGCTAGTAGTAAAATAATTTTGGGGTTAAGTTAATACAGTTTACACATTAGCATTAGCAAGAGTAAATAATAAAACAACATAGTATTTGATTAGTACAGTTTAAACATGGTTTATGATTTGTGGAAACAATTACTAATTAATATTAATTACTGATCCAAAATCAAGGGATACAGTTTTGCATCGACTAACCCGGATTGGTACCTATTCCTGTCGCCATAATATCATGACGTGTTCGAGTTCGGAGGGTAAGGTAGCCGGTAAACTTACTTTTGCTCGAGGCCTAACATCCCGGCCTGAGGTTGGCAACGCACCATTACCACCTTTGGTGTCTCTAGGCGGCTGGAATTTCTTAACATCAGGAAATCCGTCTGCTTGTTTGCCTTCCAATATCATAAAAAAGGAGTTATCAATTTGCTTATTAAAATTAATAAAATAATATTATTAAATAATTTATTCTATTAATGCAAATTCTGGTTAAAACAAGGTTTGTTTGTCTTGTAACCTAAACAAAAATGTTTGTATTAACAATTTATCTCATTTTTATAAAAGCACGGACCCAACATAAAATTTCTTGCAGCTGTTTGTCTAAATCTTTGACCTTTATTAATATAGGTTGGGATCATATTGAGACAAAGGGTTATTTCATTTGCCTGTCCCCGGGCTATGACATTAAGGACGTCGCGTGTGCGAGGTATTTGTCATTTTATAGAAATATTATAAATATAACACATAATAGGAATATAAATACAAACATTTACCATTTTAATATTAAAATAAGTAGTTGTTCAATACATTTTTCCCCGTGTTGATCCGGGCTATTTTGCAGAAAAGACTGTCAGGCAGCTCGTAAAAAACGAGCATAGGATTACCGCTACTAACACCGTGACATCCTACTAGGTGGTAGAGTTTTGCAGCGACTCGCCCGAATTGGTACCGCCGCCCTACCTATTTCTACCGCCTTAACGTCTAATGTCAGCCGTTGATATGTTCCGGTTTGGAGGGTAAGGTAGACCGGTAAACTTAGGTTCAGCGTCAGGTTGAGAACGCACCATTACAACCGTGGCAACGTGAATTTCTTACCATCAGGAAATTCGTCTGCTTGTTTGCCTTCCATTATCAAAAAAAAACATGTTTCACTAAACACTATTTAAAAGTGGATTTTCAAACAATAAACTGCTGTATATATACGAGTGTAGCATGTTATTGATTTGATATTAATGTCTAACCCCCAAAAGAAAAAAAAAGGGTGTTATAAGATTGACATTACATGTAGGTTTTTGTGTGGGTATAAAAAGTGCTAGTTAAACAGTTTTTTTGTGGTAAGAACGTTACTTTTTATACTAAATAAAATATGATGTTATTCGTGCATTTCATTGTGTGTACGAAGGAAAAGTAATTTTTTATGTAAATAGTTAGCGAACAAGTACAGGACTCTACTACAGATAAAAGACGAACGTAGCATATTATAAGCTCTGTAGATGTTGTATATGCGTCGCTTTTCTGTGACCGGGGTCACAGATGCAAGTCTTCCTGCTACCTTTCTTTCAGAACCGGAACATGGCGCTGTCATTGTGGTGGCAGAAATGGGTACTGTGGTGGAACCCTACCCGGGGAAGTTGCTGCACAGCATTCTACCACCATATGTATTGAGCCATGTTACTTATGCTTGCACCTATCTAGATGCCTGGTAGGGAGGCTAATGGTCTATTCTACACAGAGGACGTGGACCAAAATGGGTTAAAAAATTCAGACATCGTACATTGTATATTTGCGTTTGTTGACACTGTTTTGTCCACCGCAAATTTACATTCGCAACCGTTTGTTTCATATTAGTCCGCCTCATTAGTCTGCTTTTCGGGGTTTACTAAATTTATTCTAGTATATATTTAAGTATTTCTAGGTATTAAAATTGTTGACTAGCACCAGCATGCAAGTTGCTTACTCTGGGGTTAGATTCGATTTGTGTAACTTGTGCATTAAAATAATGATGTCTCGGGCTGACCACTCTGCTCGACCTACAAAGCCAGGTGAAGCACTAAAAACCGCGAGGTTGGCAACGCATCACTACTACACATTACACAATCTATCTAATTATAGGCGACGAATGTTTTTCACCATCAAAACGCTACTATTCCGAAAGAATTAAAATAGTAGCACCAGTACGTTACGTAAGCATGGTCCACGAAAGAACACTGTAAATGTTACATACTTGAACAACATACGCAAAAACTACAAGAAACAAATTCAAAAAGAATATTTAAAGCAACAAAAATAATTGAAAAATTAGAGGAGGCTTAGATGATATAGAAAAAAACTTTTCTAGTACGGTCATGCATGATATTTGATAGCAACTGCAGAACATTTCTTCTGAAACTAGAGGAAGACCACCCGATACATAATTATCATTCAGGCCTAGAACCTTTGCGTGTGACAATTCAGTATGGATTTTTTTGTCTCCGACCTTGCAAGGAGACAAGACAAAAGCTAAACTTTAATAGGTGATAGAGTCTCACAGCGACTCGCCTGGATTGGTACCACCGCCTTACCTATCCCTGCCGCCATAATGTCAGCGCTTGACCGTGATCCGGTGCGAAGGGTAAGGTAGCCGGTATACTTGCTTTTGCTCGAGGCCTAACACATAAGGTTGGCAACGCACCATTTCCAGCTTTGGTGTCTCTAGGCGGCGTGAATTTCTTACCATCATGAAATTCGTCTGCTTGTTTGCCTTCCAATATCATAAAAAAACAGGGCAAAGAGTTAGAGGAAGAAAAATAAGACACGAGCGATCACACAAAGCCACGAGCAACTGTTAGTATTTTTTGTTAGACCATCTATTTATGAAGCCTTTTAACTTTTAAACTGAGCTTCAATTTCCTGTGTCATGAGACAGGAAATTAGATGGCGTGTACTGCCTTTTCAGCATGTTGTTTTTTGTCACATTATATCATTTTACCATTAATTTATAGATTATATTGCTGTTATTACTTCATATACATATAAAAAATCTGTAGAAGGGTCAATTCTATACATTGAAAATATTGAAAAAATAAATAGCAAGAGTGTTACTGGATCGATACCAAACCCAAAATAGGTGATTAAAATGTTTTTGTCGGTCTGTCTGTCTGTATGTTCAGGCATCACGTGAAACTAACGGTTCGATTTCGATGAAATTTGGTATAATTATACCTTATTATCCTGGGCATAAAATAGGATACTATTTATCCTGGAAAAATACGTAAAAAATATACTTAATTTAATTTTTCAGTTTTAGATCGACATCACGCGGACGGAGTCGCGGGCGGAAGCTAGTATACATATAAACCTTCCTCTTTGATCACTTTATCTATTAAAAAAACCGCATCAAAATCCGTTGCATAGTTTTAAAGATTTAAGCACACAAAGGGACAGAGAAAGTGACATTGTTTCATACTATGTAGTAATAATTTGTGCTACTATCAAACTTGACACTAATTATGGTGTCGATTAGCGTCTATGACACATAAGGACTGTTAAAACGTCATTTTTTTTTTCTTTCTTTAAGTTTTGGCCTTCAAGATAGTATTTTGCCATTAATCAAGTAGAAATTTGCATAAAATTTGTTCAATTATATTATATCAATTTTGATCAATTATAATTAGTCATCAGTCATAAGTCGTCAGTAAGTCATGTCAGGCTCTTGGTTAAAGCGGCGGCCTCATTAAACAAGCTCATGTAAGGAGATTTGGCGGCAACGAGAAAATACACGATACGCTAATTTCTTCATGATTACTTCATTTGTGGACTTTCACTGAACAAAATTGTACAAAATGCCACCAAAATTTACTAATTTCACTCAATATCAACACGAAATTCAACAAATTATGAAAAAACTTCGACCATCTTCTCTCGATGGCGCCAAAACTAGGACGTCATTTTAGATTTATTCGAAAATTATCATAGACAACAAAATCGTTGTCTCTTTCAGCATACGTACCTACATAATGTCTACACTAATAAATATAATACCTAAATTTTAGAAAGAGACAGAGATGTTACCTGGTTATGTGTCAATATCAACAATGTTTATGTGACTAAACTTGAATTCTTTAAATAATGATGTTTAAAGAAGCTTAATGAAAGCACAGTTTAGTGTTACAACAATAATCTCTTATTTTACACAATACATTACAAACTTACAATTCCAATTCATTTCAATCAATTACAAGTTAAAATGTTTACGTGACTAAACTTGAATTCTTTAAATAATGATGTTTAAAGAATTCAGCTAAGCTTAATGAAAGCACAGTTTAGTGTTACAACAATAATCTCTTATTTTACACAATACATTACAAACTTACAATTCCAATTCATTTCAATCAATTACAAGTTAAAATGTTTACGTGACTAAACTTGAATTCTTTACATAATGATGTTTAAAGAATTCAGCTAAGCTTAATGAAAGCACAGTTTAGTGTTACAACAATAATCTCTTATTTTACACAATACATTACAAACTTACAATTCCAATTCATTTCAATCAATTACAAGTTAAAATGTCGGAGACACAAAGCCACAAATGGCGGCGCGAATTCCTAAATCATTAAAGAAAAGCCTTGTGAATGCGAAAAGTTGGGACAATTTAAGTTCAACTACGCATGTTAGTGACATTTCAATTACTTTTATCTCCCCGTATGGAGGGAATTGTTTTGGTATCTACAAATTTGTTGCTCATCTTAAATTATTTTTTATTTTTTAGTCTCACTATGTGTTAGGAGGCTAGGCTATCGCCAACCGAGCACTTACCCAATTCTAAAAGAAAGAAAAATAAAGAAAATATATTTATTTGCGGAATATGCGTGTTGAAGTTGTTACAAAATTATTTAAACTTTCCACCATATTCTACCACATTGTGGTGTGCAAATATTTTTATATGTCTAAAAGTGATTATTTAATTATATACACAAAGTTTTAATGTTCATACAACAAATAGTTCTATTCTTATTACAATTTGAATTAACTTACAAACAATTTTAAAATGTTAATAAATTTAATCCTGTCTACCGTAAACTACTGTTTCCCACTGTCTAACTGTACTAACTGTCTGGGCAATATTATTTTTATTAGGAAACTGCAAAAGTGTTTTGGGTTACTTGAGTCGGAAATCAAACCCAAGAGCTCACGTAATCAACTCCAAAACCGGACCTCTAAGCACAGAGGTGACTTCTTAATATACTAAATACTAAGTAGACGTCTTTAAAATGAAAATGAATAAGCTGCTGCTAACTTGGTATATTATCACCACCTTCAACCCAACAACAATTTCCAGGTGAGCTGATTGTCATTGAGCTGGGCTTCATCATATTTTTATGTGTGGAGACGGTTAGGGGGCTAGAGGCAAACAGTACAGTTTATTTACCTCTTTTTTGCTGAAGGATGACATAAGCTAGGTTTCCTTAAAAATGGTCAAATCATAGTCTGATATCTCACCGTCAGTAATGAACAAACAGCCTTGAGCTAGAAACATACTATCGGATTCAGCTGACAGCTTACCATCATTAACACCGTGACATCTGACTAGGTGGTAGAGTTTCGCAGCGACTCACCCGGATTGGTACCACAACCATACTTACTCCTGCCGCCATAACGTCATGACGTGTTCCGGTTTGGAGGGTAAGGTAGCCGGTAAATTTACTTTTGCTCGAGGCTCACCCCGGCCTCAGGTTGGCAACGCATCATTACCACCTTTGATGTCTCTAGGCGGCGTAAATTTCTTACCCTCAGGAAAGCCGTCAGCTTGTTTGCCTTCATTATTATAAAAAAAAGATAGTTACAGGCTTACATAGTATACAGAAAACAAAAGTACACTGAGGTTTGCAAGCTATCGGACGTTAGTCCCGGACGTAACCTTGAATGTTCGGACGTCCGAAAGATATCCGGCGCGCTGGATGTATATCGGCCAATGTATCTCAATCTAATGGATTTCAAGTAATCTAGATAGCTGCGTATCTGCAGGCCTATTCCATACCTGATTGCCATATTTATCCTGTCCACAGACATGTTATTGGCGAGCAATAGATAATATAACATAAAATTATCAATCTTGGACAGCAAGTTTTGGATAAGGATTGATTATTAATATTGGCCGTATGTCACCCGTAAGCGACCGCGGAAGGTATGTGGAAATTTATCAGTCACAAATGTAAGCCGCTTCCGATAATATGTTTCCAGCTTTACACGTAACAGTCACAAAAGTATAACATTGTGTCATCTCGGACCATTGCCGCACATGGATACGCTTTGTACTTATAGATTTTCTCTCAAAAAGGTCTCCATAAAGGAAACATTTCAACGGAAGCCTTTTTATTCACACGAGTTTGTAGTTCATTCATAAATATTACAATACTACGTGTTACTTACGGTCAATTTACTTTTACTGTAATATCGCGGGGAAAAGTCTTATTTCTTTATTTAGTATCCATTGCTTTAAGATCAAGGCTATGTGCAAAATGTAGGTTATTATACATTTCTCTATTAAATTGTAAATGTAATTGTCCTAAATATACGGGGTTTAGTTTCGTCGTATAAAATTGAATCCCGGTATTTTTATCTTAGCGCTTGCCCTGTGCTTGGGTTAAATTTCAACAAAATAAATCCCCATTTCCGTTGTGATGGACCAATTTTGTTTATTCTTTATCTTTATTTATATTATTATTTGTATTGTCAGGAAAAGAATTACATGAAAAACAAACAATATTCATAGTTAGGACAGAGCAATAGCTGTTAGATCATTGAATTATACATAGAATATAATATACGTATATTATAATATTGTAATTTGTATATTATTATCTCGGTAGTTAGGGCACATGTAATGTAATAATTACTTTTGTAACTTATATTGGTAAACATTTTCGTTGTAAATCATTACAATAAAAAAGTTTGTCTCTTCACGCCCATATCCCCGAAGAGGAAGGTAGAGGCAAAACAAGGGTACAAGACTAGCCGAAGACACACACTACCAATTTGCTAATATTTAAACGGGAAATGAAATGCTTGTCAAAAAATCAAGGTAATTAGGCTCTTGACTTAGCCTAAGTTTCATATTTTTGTAGGCTATCGGCTGGCGAAGTTTCTGCATACAGCCAGCACTTCTAGGGTTGATCTCTCTTATCGACTCCTATTTGATATATAAAAAATAAAGTAATTTAAATACGATATGACAAATCGTATGTGACCTGCCATTCTTTGGTGTTTGTACGAGAGATGTACTTCTTACCACTGGAAAATCCTACTTATTGGTATTTGTCTATTTACATTATAAGTAAAGCATTAGTTATCTTTATTATATTTTGTCCTAACAATCCACGAGAACGTTTTCTGTGAAACAAAATCTCTATATCTGATCTCGTAGCAAAGTTTACCCTCAAATAAACTCTGAGGTTGCAAAACTCTGGCATAATTTTATTACGTTCCCACACGCCTTTATGGCACACCTGTAACCTAAGCTGGAGCACACTACTAGAAGCGAAACGAAGCTATAAATTAACGAAATAATGAAACTTTTTCATTTTTAATGCTGGCATTACAATATCAAAAAGCGGTCATGTATTAATTACAGTACAGGTACATATTCAAGTGTTTTAGCAGAACTGCTTAAATCAGGATATTATTTTATAGAACCACTATTACGCCTGCTAGTTCATGATTTCGAGTCTTTAAGGTTCAAAGACATTTCTTCTCGTAAAGACATACATTAATATCACTTACATGAGAATATTGGTAAACAGAAGTAAACAAATTGATTGTCGTACATTGCATGGGTACAAACACATAGATTAATCGATAGACATCCGATTAATCGACAGATATCCGACGATACGATATCATTATCAAAACAAAAACAAAACAAATCAATAGTAGATACAGATCCGAGTAATGCATTTCAAACGTTTGTAGATATTAATTATTATTCAAAATGTAATTTGTTAGCCGTTTTTTGAATATATTGAGCGAGTCAATATTTTTTATGTTATAGGGTAGTTGGTTAAATAGTCGCGAACCTTCGCACGTAACTGTTGTTTATCCGTACCTTGTTCGGGTCTTGTAGAACAATGAAGCTCGCACGTCGGGTGCAGGGGCGTCCAACCTTCGGAATTCTATTAAATTGTACTTCTGCGTGAATTATTTGTTAATAGTTTTATATATAAATATGCATGTATTGTATATGTATAGTTGTTTTATGTTCATAAGTTTAGTTTCGCGAGTCTTAAATGAAATAAACACAAACTTTTGGTAGCGGAGTGCTATTAATAAGTGTTGAAATTGAGCAACTCGTGGCAATACGAAGGCCGATACAAAAAATGAGTATCTCCTTGTATCGGAGATTGAGTTCCTTTTTTAATGTTATACCTTTATTTAAGTCTGAAATTTCGTCTGATATCACCAAATAACGACCTATCTCCGTTTTGCTTACCTAAGGAAAATATTTGATAAAGTTACACTTAATCAAATGTTATAACATTTTAATCAATTGGGTTTATTTCATTTGAGTAGGGGTAGATCAACAGATAATGCTGGTCTTAAATTGTTTAGGAAAATTTATGACGCCTTCACTTGGTTTATTCTGCGATTTGTTGAAATTTAAACTTTCATGGACATTGTTTTAAAAAAAATACGAGGTAAATTAGCAATCTTGATGTGCATATGTCTCGTCTCCACAGACACAGTTATTCTTTCATTCAATAAACTTCCAGAGCATATAAAAGACTTACCGTTTACTAAATTTAAAAATCTATCAAATTTAAATAGTGTGTAGTTAGGGCTGCTATAAGATTTCAAAATATTTAGAAGACAGAAATGCTTGGGACTAATTGCGCCTCACACCAACCTTCATATATGTAATTTAATATTGTAAATTAGATTTATATAAGAAAATAGACAAGCCTGCTGAGTATCTTTCAGTGAATTGGAGCGTTCCGATGCGGTGGTAGTTTTCAGATTTATATTGACGCGTTACAAGAATCTTTGTCAGATCCAAATAAAATAAATATGTTCTATTTATCTATCTCTTTAATTTGTTATGGTAATCAAGTCAATTAATTCTTTAAATTACTTATTAACAATTTCTCACATTTCAGTGTTTTTATTTCTCAGATTGACTTTTCAGATTTACATATCCAAAAACATTTTTTCTATTTTCCACCAATTTATGTCAGACTGCTGAAAGTGAAAAATCCGAGATATCTAAAGTTGATGATGCTGACAAGATGACTAGACCGATGATGCTGATATGATGATGATGAGACACATGATGAGGGAAGAGAGTTATGGTGGACCACCTCATTTTTCTTTTAATTTTTGCCTTTCAATGGAACATAGTCCTAAAATATACTACTTCAGCATTTAGAAGTTTTGGTATGTAAACTTCTAGTTTGTTCTTTATGTAGGTCTTTGTTTTATATAAAAATATTAGCAGGGACTAACTTTACTCGTAAATTGTGTAAGTGCCAACTTGAAGAAATTAGGCGATGAAGTAAGAAATCACAGTTTTCAAAGTGACGATAACAAACCCTTGAATATTCATGGATTCTAATAATTTGCATACGCCATTTCACAATACAAGCTAATAGAAGAATAACGGAATAGACATAATTCACAATAAAAATAACAACATTCGTAAAGCACATAATCAGAATCAGAATTAGAAAAAAACTTTATTCACTTGAACCATACACGTAGTATTTGAGCGCGTCGAAATTTTTTTGTAAACTACCATCGGATCGGAACGCGGCCACACACTGAGAAGATCCGGCGAAAGAAATTCAGCGGGCTTGTCTTTTTTCAATAATAATAGTTACAATATAAACTAGATTAAAAATACAAATTACAATCTTACTTTAACTTAAATAAAAGGTAAAACAAATCTCATTAAAAAATAAAACGTTGTAAAATATAACAACATGAGACTAATTTGGTTTGCCAAATTCTACACAACCACCCTAACAAGGAAATCGATGGATTTCTTTAGCTATTTTCCTTGTTTATATAATTATCTTGTTTCTTATGAAAAATGCAGTGTTATCATGGCATATCAGCGTGGTCCTTTTATAACGTATCAAAGTATTTTGTGTAAACATCTTATCAATACTTGCAGTCGGCCTATGTACCTATTCTGTACAAGGGACAAACACGTTGCGTTTAAAATGTGGGAGTATTTTACAGTCAATCACTCATTATTAATTACTTTTCAGCTTACTCAACTATTATATGTAACTTCGAATGTCTAATTGACCGGAGTATTACTCAAACGTGACAGCTGATATTCTCATCTCATTTCTATATTTAAAAAAATGAACTTACACATTCTTCATTTGTCTGTTGTGTCTCCACATTATTAAATTTATTAATAGTTTCGTGTTAATAAAAAAATAATAATTAAACATGTCCGCGATGAAGTTGTTTTTCAATTTGAAACAGATAATATTCATATTTTAAAATTCAATCGCCTCTTTGGTCTAGCGGTTCAGTTGTTGGACTTGACTGCATGACGTCCCGGGTTCGAATCCCGGGTCGGGAAACAAAAAGACAAATGGGTTTTTCCAATTTTCTAATAAAAAAAAGTTGCTCGGGATTGGATAAGTGGTATTTTTTTAAACTACCACCGGATCGGAATGCGGCCACACACTGAGAAGATCCGGCGAAAGAAACTCAGTGGGCTTGTCTTTTTTCAATAATTATAATTACTATATAAACTAGATTTTTTTTAAATGAGTCATCGCTTCTTCAGAAAGTAGAGCATGTAAGCCGAAGAGTATCCATAGCGTTAGGATCATTTTGAAGACTACAAAGATTAAGTTTACTTAAATTTGTCTAAAGACTAATTACATAAGCCGGACAGACTTCAAAATCTTGGCATTTAATATATCTATAGGTTTATATCTTATAACTGGTGCTTCAAAAATTTAGATTTAGATCTCGAAACTAATTTATATCTGGGTGCGTTGCAGACCTAACCAGTCTTCTAAAAATAAATTTCTGAAAATAATTTATATCTTCCAAAAAAACAAATATATACTTCAAATTTTCGTGGGTCAAAGATAGTTTATTGTATATTTTGCTAGGTTCGCACGCAGTTATGACATAAGAATAAGCCACAAATACAAATCAAAAATTAGATATCGATTTTATCTCGTGCCGCAACCGAGATAGATCAATATGTGAAGTGACTAGTGATGCAAATAAAATAAAATGTCATTTGTCGATAGAAAAAAATATATCTGTAAAGCACATAAATTTTTCGCACTGTGCGCAAATTTTTGCTTTTTTAGAAGCTTCAAAGCGGTTTAACGTGCTTCGTATTTTTTATAACCCACGCACCGTCTTTTTTCATTTCCACGGTGTAAAATATGATCATTCAAATGATCATGAAACATTTTCCTCCAGGGAAGTAAGTTCTGCTGATCATTTGAAAGTAACTAATTGTTTATAAACAACAGTCAACACAATTGAAAATATAAACACATAGATATATTTACGCAAGTGTTATTTTCGAAGCGATCACGTGACCCTCTCATCGATACTCAAGCAACAATAAAATGAGACACTCAGCGCCCGCGCCGTAAACCTACTCTCTCTTGCGTCTACGAGGCGTACGATTCCATGAGTATTAAAATGTCTCTTAACGCTAGTTATGAAAAAAAATCTGTGCGTTAGGGACCTAATCCAAATCTAATTTTTTTTATTATATCTATGAACTCACCTTTAAGCAGGATACAAATATGTATATTTGTCTTGCTCATACTTAAAGAACTTTACAAGTTAGAGCCGCAAGGAGTGAAACAACGGGATTTTAATGGGAAAGTACTGCAAGAGAACTAATCGATCTCGTAATACAACAAACGTGTTAAGACGAAATGTTCGCTTGTTATCTCTCCTACTCCTTTTCCATCCAAATTCTTCGAGTTTTCTAATACAAAGGTTTAAATTTCTCAGTGGTATAAACTATCTGAGCTTAAGATCAAATAATACTTTACAAATGAAGGTTCCATCTGTTATGGCAAATCATTTAGAATATCATCAGCTAGGTTATGAAGATCATTACTGTTTTCAATTCGTAGCTGTACTTTCATTTAGAGATAAATTTAAAGAATACCATTTTTCAGAATCCAAGTGAGTTCTTATCTTATCTTCTCCTAACTGATATTAATCTTGCACATTATTAACTGCACCAAAACCAAATTGTCAACTACTTAGATGCAAAATTACAGTAATGCATATTACTACTGTTGATTGTCTGTTAAAAATCACATTTTTGTGATAAGGCCGCGCTGGTTGTACTCTTTAATTATTTTTTAAGATATTTCTGATGTATTTTCCTTGTTGATGGTGTACAATAAAGAATGTTTGTTTTGAAATTCCACAGAATCCTTATAACACTTCTTGAACATTCATAAAACTTTTTCAACTTAAACATAATAAATGGAAAAAGAAACAACTTCAATTTCAATGGCTTTTAGATTTTATGTTTTCTGTAATTTTCCTTATGTTTCAGAATCGGATCCTGATTTGCTGCCAAAGGGACCAAATGAGAAATAATAATGTTTAAAATGGGTTCAGGAATTAGGGATAAATTGATTAACTTTATATGCACATAAGCAAAAGTGTAGCAACACATAACCTTCTACTTTTTGGAAAGTGGGTTAAACCTTAACATTATAAAATTGTTCTAACTTTAACATAATTTTCAATAGTGATAGTACAAACTGTTGATATAACATTCCAATATCTATAAAACGTTTTATGGTTAAAAGGATGATCTAAAAGCCAGATAAAAATCAGCCACGCTATAAAAGTGTCAATTCGAGATGATATTTTTGTTTTCTGACAAAGATGAGAACTAATCAAACCGTCGCGTCTCGATATCTCGTTACAAAGGACACAATCATACTTCAATCAGATCAATTTGTGTGATTCAGAAAAAAGGTCACTTCAGTGAAGGCACTCAGTCACCGAAATGATTAATATAGTAAAGCCAGCTTCATACTGCACTATAAAATTTTGATAGTTGCTTAGTTTTACTCTTTAAATAATATGTAAAATTATTATATCGCCTCTGTGGTCTAGCGGTTCAGTGGTTGGACTTTACTGCATGAGGTCCCGGGTTCGAATCCCGGGTCGGGCAACAAAAAGGAAATCGGGATTTTCCAATTTTCTAATAAAAAAAACGTTGCTCGGGATTGGATATGGGCCCGGTTGGCGATAGGCTTGCTAGGCTTGATAGGTGTATCACATTGTGGAACTTTAGTGTCTTCGGCCAGTCGTGGGTGCCCTGGTTGCGTCTCTACCTACCCTTCCGGAGATATGGGCGTGAAGATACTTACTTACTTACTATTTTAATAATCTAAGTACAGGTTTGACTGATAAAAAACTGAGTATTTTGTCCCTTTAACGATCAAATCTTCTTTCATCTTTCGTCAAATCGA
>NJDD01003611.1:26395-37059 GCA_002245505.1 Calephelis nemesis | reverse complement strand
GCGACCACCTCCGAATCATGAAATACCTTTCGAAGTATGGTACCATATTAATTCAAATCAATTGTCGCAGTGATTACGTAACAAATATCAAAAAAATAAAAAAGGTGTGAGTGCAATTTACACACGATAGAAGTGAAACTTCAGTAAATCGACAAAATAATGAGATGAATATATATTTGTGTCTCTTACCTGTCGTTTTTCCGGTGCACCTGTTTTGGAATCACAACGATTCTTAAGAAGTTTGACTTCAAAAATGATGACTTTCCCCTTTGTTGTAATCGGTTAATAAAAGAGACGTTTCTTTGGCTATTTTAGAGCTGCGCTACGAAGTTTTATTGCAGGAATAAATCATTCGCTTAAGCTCGTGGCTTAGTTCCAGCGAACTCTTTTGCCTCTCCCGAGCTTTATCCGTGGGACAGCTATGGTTAATTTTTGGCCGTTGATACAATGGTGTTACGGGATTTTGTACATGCTTTGTAGATGTCGACAGGAGATCGCTTTGTTGATTAGTTTCAAGCTGTAGCAAATGAAACAATTTTAGTATAAACCACTTTTAGTTATTATTTATTTAAAATTCATGCATTATAGTGTACAAAGGTGGACTTAGTGCTACGTGGCATTCTCTACCAGTCAACCTAACTAAATTTTAAACAATAATTAAATGGGGTGCAAAGAAAAAAAACATTAACTTAACATTTGCAAACACATTTGCACCTTATATTAAATAGCATAATAACACATAAAACAACACATATAAACCTAGAAAAAATACTTAACATAGTATATCAAAATATTATACCAAAAATACGTATTCTAAAACATAGTCATTCTACATATATAAATATTACTGTATTTAGTTAAATATACATATTTGTATATAGTTATACATTTTCCATTTTTGGAGCTACTCCGTATGAATTCGTATTAAGTAAAAGTCATATGTACTCGTCTTAAATTAAGCATTATAAAGTGAGATGTTAATTATAATAGCATGCTCATGTGGAGTTATGTGAGTAACGGAGGATACCTAGATTAACATTTGATGACATTTGGTCTGCTCGTTGCTGCTCGGATCATGTTGCTGATCGGGGTTGCTCGAATATTATCCAATAATTTTATCAAAAGTTTCCAAAATTGGTTTGTATGAAAAGAGAAATTAATGTAGAGGAAGCTAGGCAAGTGAGCAGGAATCATGACACTTGGTTAGAGATGGTTTGGATAAGGTAGATTAAGGATTCGTTCCACCTGTCCCTGATCCCCATATATACCTGATCTATTGAATCCACCTAATCCACGTTATGAAATAGAATAATATAGAAACCTATTAGTAAATGCATCCCTTAAACATAATTATCACAAAATCCGTACGAGTCAGCTTATACGAGTATGTAGTCAGTGTATATCACAGTGTCTAAAAATTTAAAATACCATTAATGTCACTTTCTTTGTTTTATATTTGGAAACTGGAAAGTTAACAGAAGTTTTTTTTTTTTACTCTGCCTACTCCGCAAGAAAATCACGGTATGAGAAAACGTCCAACTGTTCGTCAAAACAATCTCCAACAACGTAACAGCAAGACTTACCTATCTAAAAATAAATAACGTATTAAAATAAGTTTGTAACAATATATAATACATAAATCATCATTTTATAATTCTTAAATGGAATATAAAATCAATAACTCCCAACATAACCTGCAATGAACTTAAGAATCATCTCCATCACGTCAGCTTTTCAACAAAAAATCCCAATCAAAATCGGTTCATCCGTTTAAAAGTTATGATTCCACAGACTGACATACACTTACACACATATACACGATCACCACGGACCAGATCTTATGAAAACAACAAAATTATCATAAGTAGAACAAAAGTAAGGTGTCATGGCAAAACTACGTTTACTATAGATGTTACATTTTTACACTCATTTTCATTATGTGAATTTGTATTATGTTTTAAGTGATTGTAATCTCACATAATCTATATATATAAAAGAAAGTGGTGTTAGTTACACTATTTATAACTCAAGAACGGCTGAACCGATTAGGCTGCAAATCGGTGGGGAGGTAGCTTAAAACAGGGAAAAGGACGTAGGATACTTTTTATTCTGTTCAATTGTGAGGAGACTGAGAAAAACAACATTTTAATTTTTCGCATACAAACTGAATGGGCGGAACGAAGTTCGCGGGAACAGCTAGTATAATATATAAACAAACAGTAAAGTTTAGGTCATACAAGTCATTAGTACCTGGATGAAATTAATTATGTATGAAAATAATTTCAGAAGCTGTGTTTGAGGTTCGTACATTAAAATTTGGGAAACACCCGCTGCAATAAATAGTGACTATTAAAGTATTTGCACACCACAAGTTGGTAGAATATGTAGAAACACCTAAATAGTTTTGTAACATCTTTGGAACACTCATATTCCGCAAATAAACATTTTTTCTTTCTATTTTCTTTCTTTCAGAAGTGGAGTAAGGTGTGATGTCGCAGACAAGGTACAAGTAACGACATTTAAGTGCCTAATTCCTATTTTGTACATGAATAAACTAATATTCTGGTGTATTTAAACATTTAATTAAACACAACATTACGTGTTTGTCCGGGATCCTTTGCAGAATAGACCATCTGCCTTTCTGCCAGGCAGCTTGTAAGAGGTGAGCATAGGCTCACCGTCACTAACACCGTGACATCTTACTAGGTGGTAGAGTTTCGCAGCGACTCACCCGAATTGGTACCAAAGCCTCACCTATACCTGCCGTACTATGTCTGCCATAACGTCATGACGTGTTCCGGTTTGGAGGGTAAGGTAGGCCGGTAAACTTACTTTTGCTCGAGGCCTAACATCCCGGCCTCAGGTTGGCAACGCACCATTACCATCTTTGGTGTCTCTAGGCTGCGAGAATTTCTTACCATCAGGAAATCCGTCTCCTTGTTTGCCTTTCAATGTCATAAAAAAATATAAAACAGTCTCGCGGCCGAGAAACTCAAAACTACCAAAACTTTATATGGTTATAGATAGAGTGATATCCGAGATCTGGGAAAATCTAAATTCTGGAAAATATGACTATGTTTGGGTTACAAGTCGGAAAAAATTATGCCTTTAGGGTGTTTTGGCAGAAGATGCTGCCGAAACCCTTAGTTAAAACAAAACAATGTACAGGGGGATTGTTTCATTTTTTAACTTAAAAAAGTTTGCAATAGGACAAGTTTTAAGAACAAGTTAGGTACTAAAACTATTTTAGGTATAAAAAAATGACACTTACTCATATAATGTGTTAATTGTAACCTTGTTAATTAAACAAATACATTGTAAAGATGTTTCCGAGAGTAAGGAACTAATCATCACTTTTTTCCAGTTACCTACTTGTAAAAAATGAGAGCTAATTCATATATTTTTTTTATGATATTGGAAGGCAAACAAGCAGAGGGATTTCCTGATGGTAAGAAATTCTCGCCGCCTAGAGACATCAAAGGTGGTAATGATGCGTTGCCAACCTGAGGCCGGGATGTTAGGCCTCGAGCAAAAGTAAGTTTACCGGCCTACCTTACCCTCCAAACTGGAACACGTCATGACGTTATGGCGGCAGGTATAGGTAAGGCGGTGATACCAATCCGGGTGAGCCGCTGCGAGTCGAAACTCTACTACCTAGTCAGATGTCACGGTGTTAGGAAGGCAGATGGTCTATTCTGCAAAGAAGCCCGGACGAGCACAAATTTCAAATTACCAAATTTCAAAAATACCCAGAATTAAAACCGCAAGTAAGCAGTAACTTAGTAACTTGCTACACCAATATAACGAGCGCACTTGAAACATAGAAAATAGTTCCAACTGGGCCGGGTCAAGTACCAAAGCTGCGGTATGAATGAAAAAATAACATAATAGAAACTTTGCACACTTCCTTTACTAATTGAATGTCACAAAAAGTACAGTCAGCACTAAATATACAGATTTTAAATTGAATATTTAATAGAATCTATAATTGCTATCGTCGGCACTTGGTGGAATTCCATTATATACATACGTTTTTTTTTTAGTTAAAAATTTATCTTTAGTTTCATGGCCCTGATGATGCTGTAAAAAACCGGTTGGCTAGAAAATAACAGAAAGTGTTAAATAAAGTATATTGTTGATAAGTGCAAGTGTTAACTACAAAAAAAGTGTGAATATTTAATGTTATAATAACGAAAGATTAAAAAAAAGACGTCCAATGAAATTGTGATTGGATCTAGGTACCTACCCGGGGAGACCAAGGCAGACTCATTCATATTTCATGACTAAATCGATTTGATATTATTAAGAGTCTCGGAAACCGGTGTGTTTCTATGAAAATAGTAGTAGTAGTAGTGTCTTCACGCCCATATCCCCGAAGTAGTAGGCAGAGGCATAACCACCCACGACTAGCCGAAGACAGTAAGTCCCACATTGTGATAGGTGGCAAGCCTATCGCCAGCCGGGCACATGTCCAACCCCGAGCATCATTTTTTTTAGTAGAAAATTGGAAAAACCAAATTTTCTTATTGTTGCCCGATCTGGGATTCGAACCCAGGACCTCGTGCAGTCAAGTCAAACACGTGAATCGCTCGACCACAGAAGCGATAATATTTATGAAAATAGTAGGTAATGAATATTGTAGAAGCTAGGAAGGTCTGCCAGGATCGTACATAACTAGACTACCTCGCAAGACATTAGGCGTGAAGATTCAAACAACTTGTGTCTAAAGCTGACAATCTTTTGTCCGAAATTTCGTTTTCCGCTAAAAAAGACTCCATTTGTCGCATCTCCTCGATTTGAGAACGTTTCCCCAACTGCCACAACCTGCATTGGCATACTCGGCGCTGACATTTCGAGTGATGTTCGATTTTGTAGTCATCTGAAGGAGAAGGCTAAAATAGCCTCTAAAAAAGTTGGAGTGCTCAGTAAGGCGAGATAGTATTTCAAGAAGACCCATCGCTTACAACTATACAAAACGCAAATTCGGCCTCATGTGGAGTATACTCCCTGCAAGGGTTCCATAGTACCAGCTCCTTACTTTTGACAGTATTCAACGTAGAGAAACTCGAATTGTCAATGACCGGGAAATTACCAATCGGCTTGATTCCTTGGCGTTTGCAAAGAAATGTTGGGTGTTGCAAAAAGAAGTGTTTTCTCTCGCATCTATAGTATAGAATGCTCTGAGGAGTTGTTTGGTTTGATTCCAGCCGCTGAATTCCACCTCGGACATCGCGACAGAGTTTAAAGTATCATGCCCTTTATCTTTACCTGTGGCGATCTACGTCTGTGCCATTTCGAAGACATTTTTTACCCCGCACAACACCTTTGTGGAATTAGTTACCGAGGACGGTATTCCCAAACGGTTATGACTTAGGAACTTTCAAGAAAAGAGCGTACTCATTCCTTAAAAGTCAGCAACGCATTTATGATACTCCTGGTGATGCGGATGTGGCGAATCATCGCCAAGTGAATAATAAAGTGATCATCAGATCACTTTTCATCAAGTGACCACTTGCTCGATTGCCTCCCCTTGTATAAAAAAATAAAAAGAAAGATACGTATGTATGTAACTATAGTACGGATGAGCTTCAAATGTGTCTCGATATTCCTTTGCCCCTTTAGTCGCCTGCACCTATTTTTAAATATTTTCAAGTAGCGAATTCACTATTTTACATTTTTTTATAAAGAGACCAGATATATCTAAATTAGTTTCTGAAATATTTATCAATCAAATTTTGTTATGCAGTTAATTCAATATTATCACTACAATTCATTATAAAATGGGTAACATTTTGCGAATTCGTTGTGTGTAATTATTAATTAATTATAATAACATGGCGATGATTTAGGTTTTCATTAATAACTGAGTAATTAGTACGCGTCGATGAAATATGACTGTAATGAAATATGTAATTATATCGATATTGTGTGTCGCTAGGGTACCGTCTGTGGTCCCGGCCTTCTTTATGGAATGTAGGCCAACTGATTCCTACAATGTCACTTGTTAGATAAAAGCATCACTTCTTTTGTCACTTGTACCTTGGGTAGGTAAAACCACGTCACCTACCCTGAAGTGTTCAGGCTTAAAGATTAGAGTAAGGCAACTCACACCAGAGAACTAGAGCCATCTAAAACGGAAAGTAGTAAGGTCCCAAGTTCGAACACCGGGTCGGGCAACAAAAAGAAAATTGGTTTTTTCCAATTTTCTAATAAAAAAAATGTTGCTCGGGATTGGAAATGTGCCCGGTTGGCGATAGGGACCTATCACATTGTGGGACTTAGGGTCTTCGGCTAGTCGTGGGTGCCCTGGTTGTACCTCTGCCTACGTCTTCGGGGATATGGGCGTGAAGATACTTTTTTTAGTAATACATTGGCACAGTCTGTTTGTCTACAAAGGAGGAATAAAACAATAAAAGTATTAGTTTCTTCAACTAGCAAGAGATGGAGTTTATTTATAACTAAAAACCGCTACAATAAAGATCAAAGGCACAAAAGCTACCATTCGTTGACTGTTATATTTTGGGATATCCTTGTTTATATATTAGTCACGTCAGGAAGGAGTAACTAGGGGAGCCACCGCCCACCCCTGGTGTAAGGGTTCTAGTATTACAAACACTGCAGCGACTTGTAATTTAAATGATAAGAAACATGGAGGAAGCGCTGCGAATAACAAGGTGAGAAATAAATGTGTTCATAAATAATCTTGGTACTTATTCACTTATATTTCTTACTTAAATCAGAGAATATTAGATATAATATTATATTGTCTTTGCCTATACCTATTAACCTTATCAAGTTTCACGGAGCGATTTCAAATCTTTGTTTAGACATTGTGATTTCCATTATGTATCCCGGAATTCAGTCCTTTTCCCTGCCGCCATAACGTCAATGCTTGCCGTGGACGTGTATCGGTTCGGAGGGTAAGGTACACCAAAGGTGGTAATGGTGCGTTGCCAACCTGTGACTGAGATGCTAGGCCTCGAGCAAAAGTATGTTTACCGGCTGCCTTACCCTCCAAACCGGAACACTTCATGACGTTATGACGGCAGCAATAGGTAAGGTAGTGGTACCAATCCGGGTGAGACGCTGCGAAACTCCACCACCTAGTCAGATGTCTCTGTTAGTGACGGTAGGCCTATGATCGCCTTTTACGTGCTGCCTGGCAGGAAGTCAACTTGCAAACGTGGCGTAAGATTCATCCTTAAGATAACGACGGTTACTTATCACCACCAGGAAAGCAACTTGGTGATCCTTAAACATAAAATACAAAAAAAATTTGGAGAACAAATCAAAGGTTGTCATAATAATATCGTCGCGTATCTTAACAATAATTTAAAAAACTTAATTTAACTTAACTCAAAACTACAGGGAATTTAGAAACCGCGAAGAGAACAAGTGCAATAAGCCAGATCCAGTAATTATGAATGCTGCGCACCGCGGCCACTGAGAATTACCAGAACGAGGCTAGGCCACATTTAATTTGAAGAACCTTATTACTTTCAACGTTTAATCCAGAGTTTTGTAATGCTCGAGGGAGGTCTAAACAATATGACTTCTCCATCAAATGGAATTGCTTCTTAATATTAAAACATTTGGATTTCAATTATTTTATGAGGTGGCAATATTTTTTAATAACTTTTTCAAAGTTAAAGCTTTAGCCATCTGTTATGATTTGCAGAACTGTTTTAATAAAAGTAACTTCACCTATATTTATGCAAATTTAGGCAGAGGTATAACCAGGACAAACATTACTGACCGAATTTATATAGATTGAACTTTAAAACCGTTAACCGGTTTGGGTTAAACTGCAATAGATATATTTAAAAATTCAGGGTTATCCGTAGATTACTTTTGACTATCGGTTTTCATTATAGATATTTTTAACCAATAACAAAATGTTGTAATGTGATCCGAAATAACTCCATTATTATTACCAGGCGCGATGTAAAGCTGTACACAAAACAGTTAAAAATTGATCGGTTTCATACACATACACTAGGCAGCGACTCACCCGGATTGGTACCACCGCCTTACCTATTCCTGCCGCTTAACGTCATTACGTGTTCCGGTTTGAAGGGCAATGTAGCCGGTAAACTTACTTTAGCTCGAGTCCGCATCCCGGCCTCAGGTTGGCACCATTACATTTGGTGTCTATAGGCGGCGTGAATTTCTTACCATCAGGAAATCCGTCTGCTTGTTTGCATTCCATTATCATAAAAAACATACACATCATCATCATTGCAGACTTGACTGACTTCCGATACATTCCGATACCTTTCACAATATAAACACGCCTTTTTTTCTTTTCACTTTTCTCACCACCCTCCAAAACTACATTAGCGATTTGACCGTGGGGCTTCTCGGCCCCCTACATCCGTCCAAATTCGCATGATATATCAGCTTTGTCAATCTTTCATCTGCCATTCTTTCTACATGACGGAGTATGCCTTTTCTCATTTTAGTACCAAGATTTTCTTTTAATTACACCCTTTCTCAGATGTTTGTCATTGACGTCATCATCAGAATTAGTAATATTTTTTCCTTTTTCTATGCCACAAACCTGTGAGTTATCCAATCTTACCTTAGTATATAATCTCAAATATGTACTGGTATTTTATGCTCAACAATTTATTATTTGTATTATCAAATACAAAAAGTCTTAAAGAACTGTCTGATACAATTTTCAGAGTTTCATAAATAAAGCTAAGAAATGTTTACCAACTTTTCTACAAAATATAAGGCAAAACGTGTTTCTAAAATAAAAATCTTTAGAGAATAAAGAAACTTAAAACTAAAGCAATAATATTAAGCTTCATCCAGTAGTTAGAAATAAAATAAAACACGGTCACTGTGAATTAGTAGAACCCGGTCGGACCACAGCTAATTTGAGGAACCGTAATATCGTCGGCATTATTTCCCGAGTCTGGTCAAACCATTGGGAGGTTTAAACAACATTTCTATTTCGCGAAACGACATTTGGTAACATTCAATGGTTTAATTTTAAAATGATTCTGTATTGAGAGGCTGTACATGACTGTACCATTCATATACGATGTAATTAGCTTCCAAGTTAGCGGCTACTGTGTCACGGTGTATCTAAATGAGAAGTTAGCAACCTCCCATGAGATGCTCGAGGAAAAAACTTGGCCTTTTTTAATTAGATTCCGAGACTAACACTAGTGACACAAAATATTGATTTAATACGATTAAACATTACTACATGTTACATGTTGAACTATGTCAATTCTGTCCTTTTGAATGTCTTCCCTTACGAGAAAAGATGTTAATGTCATCTGTGTTACAGTGTATTAAAGACTATGGTATCAACTTAAATCTTAAGCAGTTTAATCCATGTTTATTAATAAGAATAGACGGCTTAAGTTTATCGATCCTTTAAGCTGTATTTACAGCTTTGGTCTCTGATCAATTAATTATTCCAGACGCAAGCTTTTAGTAAACCTTCTTAGCTTGTTCAGAGATTATCAATATTCCATCTCAGTCTTTAAAAACTTTTTATTTGACATAGCTAGTTTAGTAATCAAATCAAAGACATTTTATTGCTTTAAATGTGGCACATCAGTTCTTTCAATTTTATCAACACAGTTTTCACATGTTTGAAATTTATTATAGCATGCGATTTTTAAGAGCTATAACTAGTTCTTCTTCTTTTATAACTATGGCTTTCGATCGTTTTTCACGACTACTTTGCCAATGTCAAGTAAGTTATTTTCTATACAATATACAGTCATTAGTCACTATGTATAAAGTCTTGAGTAAAGCGGTGGCTTCGTTACTCAAACTCATCTATTGAGATTTGACGGCAGCGACGAAATAGACGATACACTAATTTCTTCATGATTATTTCAGTTGTGCACTTTCACTGAACAAAATTAATCTGATTTCCATCTAAATTAATCAATTTCGCTCAATGTAAACACGAAATTCAATAATAATGAAAAAATTACGACCACCTTCATTCACGGTGACGCCAAAACACCAATGTAAGTAGGTATTATCAGCTGGTTCGGTCATGTAGAAAGAAGGACAGATGAAAGATTGGCAAAGCAGATATACAATACGAATATGGATGGATGTAGGTACCCGTGGAGACCAAGGTTGACATTCCACGATCAGATCATATTGATATTATACGAGTGTGGTATCAAGTGTCTCCGAAACCGGCGTGTTTGTATGAAAAGGGTAATGAATATTAAGGAAGCTAGACAGGTTTTTCAGAATCGTGAGGTCTGGCACTCGATACTCTTTACCTACCCCGTAAGCGACTTGGACTTGTATGCATGTATGTATGTAAGTAGTTATTATAAAATAATAAGTGACATTGGCGAATAATTTACGTTTCGATATATTAGTATGAAACAAATTTTGATCCCAAGCTTGGCAAACCAAATTATTTAATGAGATAACATTTCCTAATTCAAATTAAATTGATATTTTTTATTTAATAATTTATTAATTAAAAAAAAGATCGAAATTAGTTATCAAAATATAAAAATAATAGTATTACGATATTTTTTTATGATATTAGAAGGCAAAGATGCAGACGGATTTCATGATGTTAAGAAATTTACGGCACCTAGAGACACTAAAGGTGGTAATGGTGCGTTACCAACCTGAGGCGGGGATATTAGGCCTCGAGTAAAAGT
>NJDD01003611.1:4469-16977 GCA_002245505.1 Calephelis nemesis | reverse complement strand
TATCTACTCGACCTTCGTGGAGTGCAGTCGATTTCTCCTGATAATCGAAGGTCGAGCATCGATCGAAGGTCGAGCAGATACTATCAGTATCTACTTGGAACATCTTTGGTACCTTCAGGCCAAGGCTGAAAGAAAGACGTTTACTTGTTGGATATTTTATGATACAGAAAATATTTATATGTTTATGTAGCTTTGTGATTTCGTGTTAGCACCAAATAGCCAAATAGCTGATTACAGTTAAATAAAATGAGTTATATAAGAATCTATCTTTTGTGATATACCGGTGGGTACGAATAGAACACCTGGCAAAACTAGTGTTGAATTATAAGTTAGAAATAATGTCGTAGAACATTAAAAACAGATGTTATGGGTCACAGAATGTTTCGTTTTTGAATCTGCACTAAATGATTTCAAACGCAATTTACTTACTTTTGAAATAACAAGTTTACTAACTTTTGTTTGAGATATTTTATTGTTTTTGTTTCCCAAGTTCAGACTCTATTCGTGATCTGGTCCCGGGGGTGGGAGGTGGGAACTTTGGGTAGGATTGTCACATGCAAAGAACGTGACAATTTACATTGTTTCCCGAGTTCTTCTTTATTCGTGTTCTGGTTCGGAGGTGGGCGGTGGGAACGTTAGAGAGGCTTGTCACATTCTATAAGGCTCTATCATTTGGAAGATTATTTGTCACAACAGTGACACTGCTTACGTGGAATAAGCAAAATAAAGGAATAATTTACAACTTTTGTTTGATTAACAAAACAAATATGAATACCTATGGCCAGTAGCCAAACGAATGTCATCGGCGAGGTCGTCAACATAAGCGAAAAAAATATTTATGTTTAAGTACAACTCAAAAACCACTTGTTGAGCTATGATAAAATTAATATGAAATCACCTCGGAATCATCACCCCTTTTTTATAAAACAAAACCATCAAGCTAGTCGTGGGTGCCTTGGTTAGGCCTCTGCCTGCCTAATCGGGGATATGGGTGTGAAGATACAGAATCATGAAATCGCGACGCGGTATCTAACAAAACAATTCAAGTCGGTTTTCACAGTTGACTGGGCTTTATTATTTCACATGAAATCTTGCTAGCTACACATGTTTTTAGTTTCTAATTGATATCAAATGTTTTAAGGTTTAGGTACAGTTTTTTAAAACCGTTTACAACAAATACAAAATTAACATTTAGAATCGGAAAAAAAATCATTTTTTTATATTTTACAAAATGATAATTCATCGCATTCATTAAAATTTAAAACATGTTTGTAAATGCAATGTAACAGCAGCATATAACATTTCACAATTTCCACATTTGCATATAACATAAATGGCTCGTTAAACCACAGGAATAAACCTCAAGAAGTCAAGTCTGACGCCGGACCGCTAGACAATATAGGCGATTTATACTGATAAAAATATAGGTACATTTCCTAACTATGCATATTAATTCCCAAAGTAGTTTAATAGACACCCAGACCCAGTACCTCCCTAATACTAATACTAATCATTTTTCACACGAACAGGCGTGTTGAAAACCAATTTCAAGCTCTTGAGGCTCATTAGACGTATACGCTAGCCCAGGGGTGGGCAAATTTTTTTGACCACGGGCCGGTGAATTAAAATAATTCTAGTGGCAGTCCAGTAAATTAAAATAAATAGTGAGGCGGGCCGGTTAATTAAAAACACCTGAAAAAGCTGTAAATATAATTATAAAACGTTGTATAAAGATAACATAAGGCATTATTTTATTAAAATAAAATCGTTAATCGATTTATGCAGTCTTAATACATGAAATACGCATTGTATATATTTGAAGTATAAATTCAGTATCTTAATTGTTCAAATTTCAATAGTCTAACTTTTCGACCATTATTTTTTTAAGAAGGTTAATATTTTTCCTGAAGAAAAACGCTCGGCGGGCCGGATTAAAACCTCTCATGAGCCGAAATCGGCTAGCGGTCCGTAATTTGCCCACCACTGCGCTAGCCTTTTGAGTCACGGGGCAGTCCAAACTGTTGCTTGTTTAGAAACAATAATGTTCAGCAAATTATCAGAAGCATTCACACTTTCAGTTTAAACTTATACGCCGGTGGTAATTTTGTTGCGCTCTCACTAAACTAATTGTAAGTTATCTTCTTTTTTTGAATGCTAATGTTTGCTATCCTCGTGGTTTTTACAACTTCACCGTAGTTTAAATGAACACGGAAATTGTCGATTAAAAACGTCAGAAGTTAATATGTTCGGACCAATCTGACATGTATAAATTTTCTAACTTTTACCTTTTTGGTTTCAATATAAAAAGATAGCATACATACATAAAATAACTTTAAATTTACTTTGCCCTAAATTTTCCTCCGCTCAAAAATACACGAGTACTTTGCCTTGCATCCTTAAGTTAAAAAAGAATGCTAAGCCCCAAATTCCTTATTGCCAAAAAGATCCAAATTCTTATGTTCATAAAGGGCCTAAACATAAAGCATAAAGCCGACATCACAAGTTGTCCATTTAAGAGCCCCCGTATTCTTGACTTGCAGACGGCCCTGAGCGTAATTTATTAGCAATTAATCACGTCTAACCCGAATCTAAAGCAACTTGTGTACTTAGGTCGGCCAGGGTAATTACAAACATAGCGAGAATATTAAATGTTCGTGTTTTGCACAAGGTCAAAAGGACCTAGCCTCGTGTAATGTAGTCTGCAGATCTGGAAAATATTACCACCAGTGTAGTAAGTCAAACTAGACGGTAAAATCATTGCAAGTCGTCAGGATAGTTACCACCGATTCAGCTATTTCAGTCATTGTAATCCTCTTTATAGAGTAACTGACAAACGTATGCCAAAGGTTTAATACCTAAGACGTAGGTTGGCAGTACATCAATTATGGATTTAGACTAATTTATTGACATGGACAAAACAAAAAACTAACCCCGGATCGGAGCGTGGCCATTAACTGAGAAGATACGATTAAAGAAAACCATTTTGCTTGTCATATGTGTGACATCTGAGCTTTCCAGAGTCGACTGGATTGTGAGGATCCTCGAAAAAATACAAATATAAACACAAACAATTGTATACAAAAAATTTAACAATTTCTTATTTCTCGTTTATGGTTGACTGCTTATATGACTGGGAAATGTCCTTACGGCGAAATATCATTTCGACAACGACGTCTGCCTCAACATTCTTTGTAACTTGCAAACTTTCAACTTAAACGAAATACGACTGAGGAATTTCTTTAAAGTAAAAATTATTTAGGAAATATAAAACTTCTTTCAAATCGTAAAAGTCAATTTCATATTTTTGAGTTAAAGACATCAGTTGATGGCCTTTTGGGTTACTTGAAACAAGCAGTTTCCCACAACTTCGTCCATTTAACTTTTGCTAAACTTCTTTTAATAAAACATTATCTACATTGCTTCTGGAGAACTGAGTAATAAAAGCAGACTTTTAAACTAATGTTAATCTATATATTAATACGTGAAGCAAAAACTTTGGACCCCTTTTTACGAAAATTGCGTTGACAGAGGAGCATAAAATTTGGCACACTTATAATAATTTATGTGTAGGAGAAGTGCAGAACGCTAATATTTTTCATTAATATGCTTATGCTTAATAATTAATACTATAATGCTTATAAAGCACATTAATTCAACAAATAAAATATTACCCACACTGCCATCCACATGCACATTACACACACAAACAAATAAGTATGATGATGATGATAACGATAAAAGATCACAGATGGCGCACCATACAGTTTGGAAACAAAGTAGTTGGTCTTGAGAAATGAAAATGGCGTTCTTATCAACAAGATATTAAAATTTATTATAGTCAAATTTCCACCAACGGGCGACCACTAGTTTAAATAAAATACTGGTAGAAACAATTTTATAGTCAATATCAATTAAATAGCTAATCCCGGGTCGGGCAACTTAAAGAAAATTGGGTTTTTCCAAAGTAAACAGACAAACTGACACACATTATAATAACTGTCATCTCGGGTTTAGTATTGTTCCCAATTACTTTTTTTTTAAATGTTCACCTGCAGTATTGGAATTCACTGCTATTTGCCTCTAGTTTTTTTTTATTTATGTTAAATTTGTATTTTTTCTCTAAAAACTTAAATGATACATCAATAGGTACTTAGGAATACATATTTTACTCTTTTAGATTGTGATAACTATTCATATCAATGTTCATGTGCCTACCATTACTGAAATACTCAACATCAAATAGGTACTCCTGCCGTCACAGTATTAGTGGTTGCCGATATCGTGTGTGAGCTGATCACAGATAACTAGAAGATTTGCACACTGGTCCTAATAGCCCTGTTGTCTAACAACATAAAAAGCATTTGACGAGCATCGAACCCAAGTCTTATAGATAGATTAGCGTTGTCACTCGTATACGCTAATAACCATTAAAATTAAAATTTTGCCATTAAATTTGTAGAAAGACAACGAAATAAGAAATTGCATAACTAGAACATACATTTTTTAAAGCCTTCAAAATAAGTTGAACACACAACAGCGGACTTTTAATTGTGTTCTACTGAGTTCTGTATGGATAGTGTAGCGCTTATTTGCTCATATTATACCAATCAAAAATGCTAATATCCTACTAATATTATAAATCCGAATCTTCGAATCTATAATATTAGTAGGAATCGAAAATGGATGAATGTTTGTAACTCATTCACGCACATACTACAGAACGGAATAGATAGATAAAACTTTATCCTCGACCGCCTCGTTGGTTGAGTGGCTAGCGTACTCGCTTAAGTGCATCCACGAATCGCGAGGCTCGGGTTCGATTCCCGACGGGGGCAGGCATTTGTATGATGAACATTTAGATGTCTGTATTTTCGGGCCTAGGTGTTTATTATATGTATTCTGGTATCTGTTGAAGTATTTCTATGTAATAGTATCGTTGACTAACACCCGTAACACAAGCAAATAATTTGCTTACTTTGGGGTTAGATTACATTTGTGTTACTTGTCCATGGATATTATTTATGTATTGTAATAATTATACCACCATCTTTGGTGTTTCTAGGCGGTGGGAATTTGTTACTCTCAGGAAATCCATCTGCTTGTTTGCCTTCTAATATTATAAGAAAAGAAAATTACATAAGCAATGAAATACACAACTTTGTTTTTCTAAAATCAACGGCATGTTTGAACTAACTGCAATTCAAACATGCCGTTGGTTTTAAACTTTTATCCCCGATCATAAAATGAAAAAAAAAGTCAATCAAAACACAAAAAGCCAAAATACACATACAATGAGAAATTAAAGGTATCTTCACGCTCAAATCCAGGAAAAGGTAGGCAGAGGCAAAACCAGGGCACCCACGCCTAGCCGAAGACACTAAGAATAAATAACGTGATAGGTGGCAAGCCTATTGCCAACCTGGCACATATCCAATTATGGGCAACGTTATTTTTATTAGAAAATTATTATAAAAATATACAACTACACATTTCATATTTTATTTTGTTGCCCGACCCGGAGATCGAACCCGGGACCTCAAGAAGTCGATTCCGACGTCAGACCGCTAGATCACAAAATGTAAGAAGAAATTAATTAAATTAAAACTTACTTGAAATGAAGAAATTGATATTTTGACATCCTCGTTAGTCGAGGGGCTCCACTCCACCAACCAACCACGAGGCTTGGGTTCGATTCCCGACAGAGGCCGATTCTTTGTGTGATGAAAATTTGGATGTTTGTACTACTGTGTCTGGGCGTTTACTAAATTTATTCTGGTATCTATCTAAGTATTTTTATGTTTTAGAAAGAATCTTTGACTAACACAAGCATATAATTTTCTTACTTCGAGGTTAGATTCAAGTTGTGTAACTTGTCCAGGATATTTTTTATTTATAAAATTCTCGTGTCACAATGTTCGCTCCCGTACTCCTCCGAAACGGCTTGACCGATTCTCGTGAAATTTAGTGAGCACATTGAGTAGGTTTGAAAATCGACCAAATCTACTTTTCATACCCCAAGGTGATGAGGGTGACTCACCTCATTTTTTTTTACTAATATCACAATAAAATATTGCAGAACAACGTCTGCCGGGACAGCTAGTATACTTATTGTTATATTTGTTATGCGACTCTTTAAAGAAGGAGGATTTCAATTAGTCTGTATGTCTTTGTTCTTTTTTGTATGTTTTACTCTACCAATTTTTATAAATGTTTTTTTTTTGTAAAGTAGTTCAGGTACAGGAAGGTATATATGTATAAATTCAAATTTTTATATGCCGAATTATGAAAGCTTATTTGTGCTTATTTTTGTGTAGGCAATAAACATTTTTCAATCTCATTCTCAAACATAAAAATGTGTTCATTGATACCGAAACAACGTCACGACAACGTCACGACATCTTCCCAAATAGACACAGTCGTGGCATCGTTATCACCCTATCAAACGAGTTTCAGTAACACTGTCACCATAACCGTCACAGCATGACGACGTCGCCGACACTTTTACGACGCAGTCACGACATTATCACGACACCATTAGGACACCTTCAAGACGCGGTCATGATATCGTCTTGTCAGTGCCAACTTTGCACTGCCAAGACACCCACATAATATCATCACGAAAACAGTAGTATCTATAAATGTCGAATACTACTCGGACTATACCGACTACTACGGACTATATATACGGACTACTGAACTCATGATACATATTCGAAGATTTTAGGTACCTAATGTTTTTCGTGACCATAGTGGTTTATCTAGTCAAGCAGTTGTTCGTCTTCGATTAATAGAACTAGAAACGAAAAAAGAACAAGATGTAATACAAACAATAGCCCATTTTCTTTTGATTATACTCTTGAAGATGACGAAACAGAAATACAACGTCTAAGTGAAACGAATAGTAATTCACAAAAACATTTATAATAATAAAACACTTGAGTAACATTTCATTATAAAAAAAAACTAATAAAGTTAGATTCCATTGTATTTACTACTCTGACGAGGGTGCATGTTTTTTATTTATGTGATGCATTTATAAATCCGAAGAAAGATGTACAGATGACGTTTTCCAACGTGGCGACAATAAATGAAGTTGTCTGGGTTGTTATGAAAAATTTAGTAGCACATCAAAAAACGTTTAAAAAAGCAAGCAGAGTATGAGCACCATTTGCGCGCAATGCAAACGATCAATGTCCTAACCATGTCTTAATAAAGAACACTTTGTGATGCATAAAAGAATCCCAAATGAGCCAATCCATCTCGAAGGACCACAAATGTGGTGCGTGAAAGGAATTACACCATTTGAACAGCGGTATGCGAAATTAAGAAAATAAAATCTGTATCAACAGACTTGCGGTTTTTATTTCATCAGGTGCAGGTTCTATGCAGGAATAAAGGACTAAGAAAGGACTGGCCTGTTTTTCTTCTTTTTTTTCGTTCTTCTAATTCTTGCACCACACACGCGTCGAATTGGTTTAGTTTAAATTTTATTAATTTAAAGTCGCGACCTACACGCGGCATATATTTTAAAGCGACTGAATTAAACATGGCGACTCCTTCCTTGCGTGATTTTGCTCTTCCTTGTGCCTTTGCTTCTCACTTTTCTTTAGCAATCGACGTAAGTATGTACTTTCTTTTCCAGGGTTTCAAATCTTCTTTAGCAATCGACGTAAGGATTTCGGAAGGATAATATTAACAGGTAAAAAGCAAATAGCGGTAACACTTTGCATAGTTAATAAAGTAAACATCTTTAATAAAACTTTTTCAATCGACAACTGAGATGTTATTTTATTCACGTCACTAGTCACTACACGCAATCCGCGGTCTGAAAAATTATCGATACCTTACTTTTTTTGATATTTGTAGTTTATTCGTAATGTCATAATTGTGTGCAAATCTAGCAAAGTATAGAGCAATACTTAGGCTATCTTTGACCCACGAAAATTTAAATATAAGTCATTTCAGGTTTTTACATATTATTTTTAAAACTTTATTTTTAGGAGACTGATAATGTTTTAAATGCAGCAAAGATAGGTTAGCTTGGAGATGTTTTTGATCTCAAAAGCACTAGCTGAAAGTTCACTGGAAATGATGCCGCAGTGAACATGTTAAGAAGATGTCCCGAACAAATACATTTAATTTGCAAAGTGCAGTATTTTTTCATTTAAAGATATTTTGTTTCAAAATAGTATTTAATTTTATTGAGATAATTTAAATACTATTTATGGAAGGAAATAGTAATAATATATAATTATTTATCAATTTTAAGTTAATCGTACGGACACTAGCTCGTAGTACTTTATTTATGATATTGGAAGGCAAACAAGCAGACGGATTTCCTGATGGTAAGAAATTCACGCCGCCTAGAGACACCGAAGGTGGTAATGATGCGTTGCCAACTTGAGACCGGAATGTTAGGCCTCGAGCAAAAGTAAATTTACCGGCTACCTTACCTCCAAAACGGAACACGTCATGACGTTATGGAGGCAGGAATAGGTATGGCGGGGGTACCAATCCGGGTGAGTCGCTGCAAAACTCTACCACCTAGTCACGGCGTTAGTGACGGTAAGCCTATGTTTGCATTTTACGAGCTGCCTGGCACAAGAAGGCAGATGGTCTATTCTGCAAAGGGGCCCGGACCAACACGGGGGATATAATATACATAAAATAACATACACTCAACCGCACACTTTATGCTGTGCAGTTTATTAGGTTAGTTAAAACACAAACATATAAATTTGTCGACCAACGAGATATCTCGTTACTTCGTAGAAATTTTAAGAATTATGTTATTATTTCTATTAAACACAAACTACAATACACTGAAACAGTCCTATGGTGTTTTGGAACTTTACTTTTATTTGAAACTAACCTTTACAACGGTTTTGACCACGTATTTAAATTTTAGGTTATATACCTCTCCCATCCCATATATATATATATATATATAAGGATCCGTGTGTAAAGTTACATAGAAATATACCAGGATGGAATAAGCATGCTTATTCCATGGGTTCCATGGTTTATGGGTAATATACATTAAACCAAAAGTTCAATTAGTGTACAATGATATGAGCCCATCACGTCGAATAAATCAAACCAAGATTTAATTGTCAAATTGTTGATATCTCAGCGAGGCACCTTACTTACAAATATTATGCAAATTTTTTGGAAAAGACAAACAAATTGAATCTAAAATCTGGCACACCTGTGAACATTGCTGACGTCAGTGAACTTCTAGTCATAGTAAACTTATTTAAACAGCATTTTAAAGAAAATTCTGCATTTGAATTTACTCAGGTGCTCGAGGCTGAGAGTCTGTGCGTAACGTCAACACACTAGGTTTGCCGCTAGGGATATTATAGAAATAGTGATACAAAGATAGTGAGAGGTAAATCTCCAGATCATGATGGTCTCAGCATGGAACATATGAAGTATGCTGGGGTTCACATGCCTAGAGTTCTTGCTATATTTAACAATCTGTGTATGAGAAAAAGAGTATCTTCAAGCCCATATATACGAAGAGCTAGACAGAGGTACAACCATGGCACCCACGACTAGCCGAAGGAATTAGGTCCCCCAATATGATAGGTGGCAAGAATATAGCCAACCGGGCACATTTCCAATCCCGGGCAACTTACTTTTTTTTAAGTGAAACTTCTTTAGAATCGTTGTGATTTCAAAACGGATGCATTGGAAAAACGACAGGTAAAAGACACAAATATATATTCATCTCATTCTTTTGTCGATTTAATGAAGTTTCACTTCTATCGTGTGTAAATCGCACACACGCTTTTTTTATATTCTAGTTGTTCCAATCACTAAAAAGGAGAACTGGAGATTTTTCAGATTTGACAAACTATACTGTTATGTTATCTAAGGTACTAGATAGTTTGGTTAGTAATATTTTATATAAAACAATGTTTTTCCTTTTACTCTACGATCAACAATTCGTCTGGTAAGGTTGTTTTCTATCTTAATAAAAATAATCTGCTATTTATTCTATTCTACTAGAAACACATCTACATAATAACTAGTAAAATGCTAATTTTCTGGGTCTTTCTTAGGGGTTTGACACGATTTGCTATTCCCACTTTTAGCAAAAGCTGAAGGAAGAGACCAATATTTACAGTGACGTTATTTCGGTCCTAAAGTATAATTAGTATAGTAACCAAAATAAATGCAGTTACTCGTAAATTGGCAGACACATACTTTGACGTGTCCTGTAAAAAAATTGAAAAATGTGGGTTAAATGAGTTGATTGGTGAGTTCAGCAACACCAACATAGGCTGTTGAATAGGAAAGCGTATACTTAAGTTACGCAGATAGCATGGTGTTGCTAACCACATCGATAAGTAACATGCGTAGGCTGCTTGATATTTGAAAAGAATATTTTAAAATACAGGGCCTCAGATACAATCCTAGCAAGAGGGAAGTTACAGTAATTAAAACTAATAAAATGTAATTTAAACGCAGTAAAGTGTAGTAGACTTTTAGGAGCAGATACGTCTGAACACTTACCAGTAGACTTGTACGTCTAGTTTTTAATTAAATTAATAAGTCACACATAATAGAATTGAAATTAAAAACGACAATAACCGCCTACTGCTTTTCAAGATATGTGCCAAAAGTGGCCATGTTTTGTGCCCAGCTCCACATGAGACTCATACATCATACTGTATCAGTAACACTACAAGTATGATATTGAACATGCAGTGTTACAAACGGGAAGTTGCAAATTAATCATTTTGTACATCTCAATCCGGTATTGATATTACTTATAAATTATATACAATTTTTTAAACCAATATATTCGATTATCAACCATAATTCTTAACGCGGACAATTCTATAAAAGTAAGGAAAAGAGTTTCCTGGAACTAAGCCACGAGCTTAAGCGAATGATTTATTCCTGCAATAAAAACTTTATAGAGAAACTCTAAAATAGTCAAAGAAAACCTCTCATTCAATTTAACTTCGACTGAAAATTTGGCTTTCAAATTCCCAATACACGAACATTCGTTTATTTTATGTCGATAATTTATGAGTTGCATCGAAACCAGAATCAGATAAAACTTTATGTACCTACGTGGACCATACAAGTGGTACTTGTGAGCGTCGACATTTTTATAAACTACAACCGAATCGGAATCGCAACTACACACAAAAAGATCCCAAACTAATCTACTTATGTAAATAATTTTACATTTTCCCCGTGTTGGTCCGGGCTCCTTTGCAGAATAGACCATCTGCTTTCCTGCGCCAGGCAGCTTGTAAAAGGCTAGCATAGGCTTACCGTCACTAACACCGTGACGTCTGACTAGATGGTAGAGTTTCGCAGCGACTCACCCAGATTAGTACCACCGCTTTACCCATTCCTGCCGCCATAACGTAATGACGTGTTCCGGTTTGGAGGATAAGGTAGCCAGTAAACTTACTTTTGCTTAAGGCCTAACATCCCGGCCTCTAGTTGGCAATGCACCATTATCATTATTGGTGTCTCTAGGTGGCATGAATTTCTTACTATCAGGAAATCCGTCTGCTTGTTTGCCTTCCAATATCATTAAAAAATGTACTTGCTTAAAAAAAGTTTGACAAATTACATTAATTGTTTTGCTTTGTCGGTAATTCAAGTCCTCATTTTTTTTTAAACGAGGAGATTCTATATTCGGCCGGTACATTTTTTTTGTATGTATGTACACCGATTTCTTTTTTGTTTCATGCGAAATAGTTTCGATTTGGTCCCATAAAAATTTGATTTAGCCCATTAGTTTTTATTATATGAGCATTTTTGTCTATGGTCACCTATTCCGATGTCTATTTTTATTAAATTAAATCATGTCAGCAATATGGAAACTCCTGAAATTCCCAACATAATTCTATCGTGTTTGGAATGATTTTATACGTATTGGAAAAACTTATTACATTTTTTGTGATAAGGAGGTTAATCCTTACTTGTTAGGGCCACTTGCACGTTCCTCAGTTAAGTATTTAAAGCTCAGTTAGCGTCTAACTAGTGTTAAATCACCCTATATTTGACAGTTTAACTCAATATTAAACGTAACACGGGAATGTGCAAGTGGTCCTTATATGTACAAAAATGGATGTCGTAAATTTTACAGGGAACAAGATATTGGAAAAATGAGAAAGAAATTGTTTTTAAACCTTGGACCTAGTTATATACATACAATTCGCATACACGCTCTTGTCAGTAGGTTATCAGACAATTTATACAATGCTAAAATAAAGGTTTATACCTACGAGTTTACATCAGGTTATCTTGAGTTTTTAGGTGTTACGTTCATGTGTTAAATTAAAAAATAAGATTAACGGTTAAAATATAGACTGTTATCAATTTAGTGAGAAACTTACTTATAGCTAAATATTTAACCGAGGGTCATGCAAGTAACCTTAAGATATGTTAAATAAAAGGTTTAAATTTTAAATCATTTAAATGGGTGCCGACTCGAATGTGTTCAATTTTTCAATATGATTTTAGGCGAATCTTA
>NJDD01003610.1:44741-60899 GCA_002245505.1 Calephelis nemesis | reverse complement strand
ATAACCCGCCACGCTGGTCCATTGCGTGTTGGCGGGTCGCCATAGCCTCGTCTGTTATTAGCAGGGTGCACCACGCGCAGGTGAGGTTGGCTTGGGTCCCGAAGATTAAAGGTGGGACCCCTTATACCCCTTTTCACTTAATATATTTTTAATCTAAAATAACAAAATTAACGAACCAATATCCCTTTTAAAGCATCTTCAAGGTCATGGTGACTTATGTAATTTAAAAAAAATACAATAATCGAATGTTTGGCGGTTAACGGTACCTACATCTTTGGTCCGTATTTGGTCGGAAGTTATGATTTTTTTAAGATAAACAACAGCAATGTTGAATGCATTTCAACAAAACTTTTTCAATCTTCAGTTTGGTTCAATTTGCTACCACGAATGCCTAGCGTTTCTATATGGACACGTGGTTTTTTTAAAAACGGAAAACTTTTTAAACAAAAAAAAAATTATTTATACCTTTTCTAGATTAATATTATATAAAGAAAATAATAAAAAGTAGATAAACTAACAAAAAAATAATCTGAGCATTACTGGGTTAACTTAAAATATTTTGTGTATGTGCAATGCTTCGTTAGTTTTATGCCTGATTCCTATAATCAAAGACACGTAAAGCATAGTTTAACCATATGTAGTTTGCTCAAAAGTATCGAAGCGTTAGTCATATTTAAAAAAAAAAAACAGAGTTAACTGTCGAAAACGATCAAACGTTGTCAGCAAATCACTAATCGTACAAAATGCTACCATCCGTAATCCAAACAACTCGTTTCTTGAATATAGGAACCGGCCTTTAGGTAAACTACCAATGGTTATACTAACGGATTACGGATCGTTGATTATAAGAACAGGGCTTAAGTCATTTCTAGTGAACTGTTTCGTAATATCATTTTTCGTACAATTTCCGAAATAGATTCTATTCTTATTATATTATTTATTTGAATTTTTATCATTAACTTTTCATTCATATCAGTCTTTTTGTATTTATAAAACACAAACAGAACCATTGCAAGCAGAGCTCATTAAGGTTTAATATTCCGCAACTTCCGGTTACGTCGGAAACATACGTTTTTAATTTCATTTAAATCCGGGAAAAAGTATTAAATGCTTTAAACTGAATAAAAAGATGTATTTCACACAGTTAGCTTAAGCATACGACCTTTCAGATGGCACGACCCAACCGTGGCTTATAGGGTAGTTAGGGCTGCTATGCAAGTCCACCCTACCCTACCTCTGGACTAGTACATAACACTGTCATCATGACAGAAACGGGTTGGTCCGGGTTCCTTTGCAGAATAGACCATCTGCCTTACTGCTAGGCAGCTCCTATAAGGCGAGCATAGACTTTCCTATACTAACACCGTGACATCCTGCTAGGTGGTAGAGTATCGCAGTATTTCGCCAAGAGTGGTATCACCGCCTTACCTATTCGTGTCGCCATAATCTTAGCGCTTGCTCTTGACGTGTTCCGGTTCGGAGTCGGTAAATTTGATTGCACTCGAGGCCCAACAACCCGGCCTCAGGTTGAAAACGCCTCATTACCACCTTCGGTGTCTCTAAGCGGCGTCAATTTTTTACCATCAGGAAATCCGACTGCTTGTTTTGCTTTCAATACCATAAAAGTTCTCAAGATTTTTATATTTCATTTTAACTTTTGATTGGACAAGTTGCTGCACAGCACTCTATCTCGTAAAACCCTATTTCTCAGTCTTGAGCATCGCTAAAAAGTAGCAAGTCTTTTAGTTTTCTACATACTAGACTTTGGGGAGTGTGCCTAGGGATTTCTCAGGTTGATTCGGACAACACTTTTCATGACCGAGAAGCAAGACGAAGGGGGTATCACACCTACTTGCTGGATATTCCCACTAGCTCCTTATTGTCTCTACCCGAGAATCGAACCCGGGGGAGAAACGAATGCTGCTTGGGATTAAATATGTGTCCGGTTGGCAATAGGTTTGCCACCTATCACAATGTGGGACTTAGTGTCTTAGGCTAGTTGTAGGTGTTTTTGTTGAGCCTCTGCCTACATGTTCAAAAATATGGGTGTAATGATACTTACTTAGATTATGTCATTTTAAATGTGTATAAAATACTAATAAAATTTGTGTGTAATATTTTGATACTTTGATGAAAATTCAAGGCCAGACCAGAGTTTTCAATATTTAGAGATTAAAATAACATGGATGTAGAGATAATGGTAGTGTCTCCTTTGCTATCAATTCTATTAGAAAATTTCTTAGACTTAAACCACTTTACCAGATAGAGCGTAGATACGGAAAAAGAAAGTCATTGGATCAAGCTCATTGCAAATGTTCACATTTGCAATCATTTCTACTTCGGTTTTCATGGCCAATCGGGCCCAATAATTGAAAAACTTAAATAAACCCATAATTAAAGACGTGATTAAACCTAGATATATATACAACTAAGAACCTTCCCTATCACATCGGCTTTTATACGAAAAACTCCCAAGAAAATCCGTCCAACCTTTAATAAGTTATGATGCCACAGACAAACAGACAAACGCACACACAAAGACAAGTGAAACTTATAAAATTTCTACTTTTCCGTCATGAATTAAAAAGCAGCGACTTTTTTTTTTTGCGTAAACGATTTTGCGAAAATTTTAAAGAAACAAATAGAGTAAAAAGCGCTCTTCACATTATAAACTTCATATAATGGAGGCCATCATCGTTGAAACTAGTAAGAATATGCCAATAACAACATGTTAAAGAACTGGCTCATTTTCGTCAGTCTTGTTTTTGCTGCAAGCTGCAATTTCTTTAAACAATCAGAATTTCCAAGAGACTCTCCTTTCTTGTACCATATTTTACAAAATACGTAGTTTTTCTCTGAAATCCATGTTACCAAATCTGCCACATTTTGATTGCCTTTGCCTGTGACTTGATGAGAACGTTGATTCGTGATTGCCGTTCAAACATTTTAGCGTCCAATATCTACTAAATTATTTTCCGAGTTTTTGGTTTGCATAAGATAATCAGGTATAATGTGATACTATGAACGCTGTATCTTTTAATCCCCCTTATCCTCCAAAATTTTAGATTATTATGGAATTGTGGTAATTTTTTTCAGAACTCAACAAACTAATTTCAAGTTATTTTTTATTTTATAATATCACAAAAAATCCACAGCAATCTTACAGAGTACATTTAACAGAGTAATCTTCACAAATACATCAAACACAATAATACACTCAAATCGTAGTTTTATATACATGTTACAAACAAAAAATCAAATTCTCAGCAACTTTTTTATATGTGTAAAAAGAAGCAAAAAAACAAAAATTACATAATATTACTACTAAAAAGCATGTACTTAAAAAAGTATCTTCACGCCCATATCCCCGAAGAGGTAGGCAGAGGCACAACCACGGTACCCACGACTAGCCGAAGATACTAAGTCCCACAGTGTGATAGGTGGCAAGCCTATCGCCAACCGGGCACATATTCTATCCCGAGCAACATTTTTTTTATTAGAAAATTAGAAAAATCCAATTTTCTTTTTGTTGCCCGACCCGGGATTTGAACCCAGGACCTCATGCAGTCAAGTCCAGCAACTGAACCGCTAAACCACAGAGGCGATAAAGCATGTACTTAGTTCTTTTAAGTATAGTAATAGAATGAAACAAAACTGATTAGTTCGTACATGATTTTTTTATAATAGTGGAAGGCAAACAAGTTAAAGGATTTCCTGATGGTGAGAAATTCATCATGAGGTCATTTAAAGACATCAAAGGTGTTAATGGTGCGTTGCCAACCTGAGGCCGGGATGTCAGACCTTCAGCAAAAAATGTTTCTGTCTTTTGGAAAATGTAGCCTATTAAGTAAATGTAGGTATTTCAAATAAGTTCAGTTAGAGCCCAGCAGAATGTCCATCATTGTTTAAAAATATTAGATTTTTACATTTTTGTTTTTATATTTCAAATACACTTACACTTAGTCCTCTTCAAGGTAAAGGATAAATATGTTCGTATATTTTCAGCTTCTTTTTTTCAATCGTAATCAAAGGCTTATTATATTTACCAATAACAGCATAATTTTTTTTCACATTTCCTTGCTTTCCTGATACAAATAATAAATTATCATCTTATCTTATCTCTGTATTTTCAACCGGCTCCTTCAGAGTAAGAGGTTCTCAAATTGATTGTATATTTGTTTGTTACGTGATTACAAGACCACTAATAAACCATTTTCACTAGTTACTTTTTAGCTGGATAAGCTATGTTTTTTTTTTAATGGCCAATATTTTGCTAACAGCGAGGATTTTACAACTTCACCAGACTATTGCATATGCCATGATTTGGAGTTAGCCCGCTACTAATTTTGTTATAATCTAATTGTTGGGTTTTGTATTAGCCTTAGATAATAATGCAAAATTGTTTGTTTATTTTATAAAATAATTGTAAGAGAGAAACGTCTAGAGACTTTAATTCGTTGGTATCATTTAAAGTGGAATTCTAACGATGTAGAAATATATGCGCATACATTCTGTGCACTCGTAGAAGGTTCTGCCTGTACAGATTTTGTAGAACTTGACATTTTAAAATATGAGTACCCAACAAAGACCCAAATAATTTACTACACTCCGTTACACTCGAATATATAAACATAATTTTAAGAAAGTTTTATGATTTAACGGTGACAATGGTGTAGTTAATATTAAGATCACTACAATTTTAGGTATTTTCTTTTAAGTGGCTTCTTTTATTTCTAAACTTAAACCTCGAATAAATGAAAGAATGAATACAATATATTTCATTTTTATAGTTTAGTTTTTAAAGTTTATAGGCTAAACTATAAAAATTAAAATATATTGTGGAAAGTACAAGTGTTGTGAATAAATCGTACAATTGTTAAATTTAATATTTTTTTGTTGTGTGTGACTAGCCAAGAAATCTCAAAATTGTTTTAGTTTCGTCACTCTAATAATACCAATGTCAAAACTTTGTAAAATAGCATTGGTTTTTGATACGTTATGTTGCGTACCTACATTTTTATAAGCCCCTAAAACGTTATTTATAGTTATTGAACAAAACTATTGCTTTCAACAAAGATAAGTATTCATAGTTCTATGTTTGAAGTAGTTTTGTATCTGTACGAAAGTTTGCTAGAAACTTAGTTGAAAGCTAGCTTAATTTAAATTGTTAGTAAAGTATGGTAGACAAGATAAAAATTAATCTCTCTTTAAATTTTTTGCAATATGTTATGAAGCATATTACGTACATGCTATTATATACCTAAAAACACATTTGTTTAAATGTTAATAAATTGCTTGTACATCATAATATTATTGTTTTAAAGTATGTGAATATGCATGAAATATCTTTGTAACAATTTCTTACAAAGGTTCTTGTGTCCCGTCTACACAAACGTTAAATACTGCCACCGAATCAAAGCGCAGCCACTCACCGAGAAGACCCGGTGAGAGAAACTAAGGGGGCTTGTCTCTTTTCTAAAATATTAATATCAAATCTTCATTAGTTCTACTTTTTAGTGTTAAAGTCAGTTTTTTATGTAGTTGTTTTTATTTGTACTTAACTTTGATCAACAAACAGTAATTTTACAGATACTTGTAACAAATAATTAAAATATTCCTTTATATCCCTTTATCAAATTCGAACATGGTGACAATAGGACCAATTCAGTATCAAGCTCTTTCAAATACAAATACAATTTTTGATATCGATTTAGAAATGACAGAGAATTCAATCACACAAAGAAAAGATGTTAGAGTAAATGTAGTTCTATTTTCCAAGTTTAAAAAAGACAAGCACTGTTTTTACCGAATCTTATCAGTGAGTCGATGTGAACAAGTACGTATACCATGTATTACCCTATGGCTTTAGTACTCTGAAGATTCTTATTAATTCTTTTCTTTATAATAGAAGGAAAACAAGGAGACAGATTACCTCATCTGAAAAAGTTCAAGACACCAAAGGTGATAACAGCGCGTCACAAACTTGAGGCCGGGATGTTAGGCCTCAAGCAAAAGTAAGTTTACTACCTTACCCTCCGAACCGGAACACGTCAACGACAAGCATTAACGTCATTGCAGCAAGAGTTCTACAGATTTTCTCTAAGTGTGAACTCTGTATTGCAATGAAGAAAAAACAAATTCGTGATAAGTTAAGAGAGATGCATTCAAGACTGCTACTACTCTTAATGTTTTTAATACAAATATTAACTTAAAAACTTTATTACAAAAGTTAATACGCGATTTTCAATTGCAAAATTTATTATTTTTAATTACTAGGTAGCCAGTAAAATCTTAATTATTTATGACATCATTATAAAAAAAACATCTTCTTTTAGTTTCTCTAAAATTCGTTTAAAACCCAAGTAATTTTGTTTTTGTAATATTTATTTTATAATGATTTTAATGTAACCATTCTGCAATTTCGTTTAAAGTTTCAGTTGCTTCTGCATCTAGATTATTTCGATTTTTGCGCTTAATGAGAAGAATTGTATCATGAAAATATTAATATGGAATCGTGATTGATAGCCTCAGGTTGACAATATTTTATGTAAATTGAAAAAAGTATTTGCTCTAAAACGCTACCTTGAGAAACACATCTAACAATAAAATAATAATTTGAAGTAAATTGTTAATATAATTTTGTGGTTTCCAGTCATTTTTGTTATCTAAATACATTGTTTTTATTTCTAAATAGCCCTATATACGTTTCTTCTTTCTAATATACCTCTAATGTCATAACTCTCAAGTTAAGTTAACAACATTTTATGTGATACAAAATCAAACGCTTTATTCATATCTAAAAATATAAACGATTGATACCGTTTACTGTTTTAACATTCAGTTACTTTATGTACTAGGTCAAAACATAACTGTAATGTAGACTTGTCTTTTCTCAATTCATTTTGGTTGTTTTTAAAGTTAAATGAAGTAAAGTAAAAGTAGCGGGTTCCGTAGCCGAAGGCTGAAAACTGGAACCCTTGTAGATTCGTCATGTCTGTCATGTTGTTTCTTGTCTTTGTTAGATTGGCAAAACTATTTTTTATTTTGGCGCGTTGTTCGAGTTGAATCTGTTATTTAAAATAAATATATTTATGTACTAGCCGACCCGGTGAACTTCGTATCGCTTGACATCAATAGCTACTAACAGTTTGTATGAAATTTATCAAGATGGTGAGGTCTGGCACTCGATACTCTCTTACTACCCCGTAAGGAACTTGGTGTGAAGATATGTATGTATGTGTATATGTTGGTATAGTAAAGTTCTTCCTGTTTTCCCTGCAATTTTCCCGATTATATCTTCATAAGAACTTTCTCCTGACAATAACTAACAAAACAAAAAATATTAAGCAAAACTGGTCTATCCGATCAGGTTTGTTGCGAGGACCACACACCAGACATTTTTTATTTAAGGATGTCCGCATAATTGATCGTTTATCATAATTTATGACTAGTCTTATTTTAAATATGTTGTGGAGTTTAGTAAAAGCAGCTTGAAAGTAGTTAGCTATGTTTTGATGTAGTAACTTAAATTGGTTAACAGAAAAAGTAAATAATAAAATTTGATGGTTTTTTATCAGGTTTTGGATAGAAATGATGAGGTATAGTACCTTTTTTCATATACTATCAAGAACTATTGTCTGATTGTTACATCTCAGTAAAGTTTGTTATAGCGATTATTATATTTAATAAATCGCCTCAGTGGTCTAGTGGTTCCTGTGTTGGACTTGACTGCATGAGGTCCCGGGTTCGAATACAGGGCCGGGTCACAAAAAGAAAATTTGGTTTTTCCAAATTTCTAATAAAAAATAAATGTTGCTCGGGATTGGATATGTGCCCGGTTGGCGATAGGTTTGGAACCTATCACATTGTGGGATTTAGTGTCTTCGGCTAGTTGTGGGTGTGGTTGTGCCTCTGCCTACTTCTTCAGGGATATGGGCGTGAAGATACTTTACTTTACTTTTTTTATTCTGCCTTTGTTTCGAAGGACATCAAGAAATCTTTAATACTCTTATTAATATAATATTTAAAACTCTTTATTTATATAGCAAGAAAAAGTATTGTTTGTTAATCGTTATTTATAATCTGCCTTAGAACGAATTTCTTGTTTTTTCTACAGGGCATAGTTTCGCAGGTCGGGATGTAGTCTTTTTACGAAAACGTTAAATTATTAAGGTGCTATGTACCTACGGATAAATGAAATCTATATCGTTACAATTAAATAATATAGGAGTGTATGTTTGAAATGTGTTATATAATAGCATTTTTACATGCACAATATAAATGATGTATATGGTACACATACAAAAAAAAATGTTTAGCATTTTTATCTTACTGTTTGTTCCGGCTAACTTCTTAAAAAGTTTGACAGATATTGACAAGACTACCAATCAAAAAACTAGTAATATTAATAAAACTTTGTTTTTGCAATTATTTCATTTTATTTTAAGATTAATAGAATATTAAAAACAGATAACATCGATATCCATGTCATCTCAAAAAAAGTATTATATTTGACCAGCATCTTTTAAATACTTTTCGAAAACTTTGAAAACAGTATGTATTTTAAGATCTGGATTACTCCAATCTTTTTCAGTTTTGTCAAACCAAAAGTATTTTCCTTTTATTGATTGGTCAGCATCAAGGGCTAGATACACTAGGACTTTACTGGACTCTTCCACTGTAAGCATTCCTGTACTCTTGGTCATCTCAGTCACCACAAAACCTGGATGTATTGAATTAACCGATATATTTCTCCCAACATGCTTTTGTTGAACTCGTGTTAAAGCACTAAAAGCTACTTTCGAAACTCTATAAGCCAGTAAGGGAGTTTCAGCAAAATCTTCATCGTTCAGTGTTCCAGCCTTAACAGAGTCTAGGAACCAAGTTACAAAAGCGTTAACATCTTCCGTTTCAACATCTTCTTTTGTAAGTCTGCCAATCCAATATGGGTTTCGAAGATTAGAAATATGCCCACAGTCACTTGAGACATTAATAACTCGTGCATTATCATTGAGAAGGGGATATAAAATTTCTTCAATTATTAAAATACTATAATAGTTTATGTCAAGCACATACTTCGAATCTTCATAGGTGGTTTTATAGAAGTCAGAAGTAATAACACCTGCATTATTAATCAAAATATCTATACCTCCGTTCTTTTCTTTTAAATGATCCGCGAATTTTTTAACACTGCTTCTATCTGTTACCTCAAGTTGATGAAATATCGGATTGAAACCTTCTTTTTTCAGCTCTCGAACTGCATCTTCGCCTCTTTTTACGTCTCTAGCTGTTAAGTATACCGTTCCAACTCCTCGGCTACATAGTTCTTTTACAACACCAAATCCAATACCTTTGTTGGAGCCTGTGACTACTGCCACTTTGTTCGCCATATTCGTTGGTTTTGATACTACTGCAGTTTATTAGTTATGCCTATCTATTTATATACCTTGACATTGATAAGCTCACGTACGAGCCGTAAAGGTCTGTTTATAATGGAAGAATTAATTTTCAGTTTCACAATATGCAAAGTGAAAGCGAATTGGGAGGTAAATATTCATAGATAAAAAATAAATTTAAAAAACACGAACTAGATATGATTTATATTTTATCTCATTCACAATCACATAACACATAAAATCCGTCAAGTCGTGTCGAAACAGCTCAACCACAAACATCGTGACAAAAATTTTGTCACTATCTTCCTCATCTCGCCGATGTTTCTATAATTCATTGCACTATAAAAAGGAAATGTTTATATTTAACTAGTTATTTTCTACTACTTTATACAGACTTGAAAGTAGCTCTTCGTCATTAATGATTCAAGCTAGAACCACAAAAATAACTCGAAAATCTGTTTTGTGGTTTTTAAGAGAAAAGAAAGCAGACAAACTCAATGACATTCAATGTTGGTTATGGTTATTGATGTAGTGATCACGCTAAACTTCTGGACCGCTCTGAACACGAGGCAATTCGAGGCGAGAGAAGGCAATTTGTCTATAAGTTTACGAACTAGTTTGCGTTTAAAAAAACGTTGAGAGTTCAACAAATGCTTATTTTCGTAGTAAAGTATAGTCGCCCACATTTTTAAGTTACTTATTTGAGTCATGATTTTCTTTGCTGTGTATAATTCGTAGGATTTCAGAAAATCATTTTATTCATATTATTAACGTTTATATTTAGTATAAAAATAAACTTCATCTATTGCTTGGCCAGGTTTAGAAACATTGGTAACTTGTGGTAAAATTTACTCATAACCTATTGTGATTATTGTGTAGTACAAAATATTAATAGTTAAAAATCCTATTTAAATAATTAAACTTTCGCACACCACAAAGTAATGGGATATTATTTTTGTATTGGTGTAATTTGCTTGAACTTTATAACTTGTGTTCTGTTAATAAATAATTTTGTAATTAATTGTTTTTACAGTTTGGGTTTTATTTAATTATGGGTCACATACATATAAGCTTAGTACTGTTAATGCCACTTGCACGTTCCTGGACTATGTTAAATAACAGATTAAACTGTAAAGAGTATAGGTATTGAATAAGTCATATGTTAGAAACTAACTTAAAGTTAATATTAAACCCAGGAACGTGCAAGTGGGCTATATAGAACCTAAATCCGAGGTAATTTTTTAACCCAGGAACATGCAAGTGGCCCTTAAAATAAGCAGTAGCAAATAAATAAATATACGAGTGATTGTACTGCTGAGACTTTTCAACTTCAGAGCGGACTTAAAGTTTGGTGCGGCCTCTACAATATGTAGCTATTATTGCTTTTTAGTAATTTACTGGCGTTATATCTATTATATGGCGTTATATATTCTTGGTTTATCTGACTATAAAACTGCACTAAGTATATGAGTAGACATAAAGCTAGTTTCATATTGTAAACCAAAGCGTAGGTACTTTTTGGTTTTAGTAAATTTCTAACTTGTGATAATTGTGAAGGGGCTTGTAATAAATTTCAGCATACCTCTATGTTATTTTGTGAATGACATTTAAAAGAAATCAAATTAAGGTGTCAAATAAGCCAATAAAAACAAATGGTAGTCCAAGAGTATTTTAAAATGCTGTAAAATAATCAGTTGTATGTAAATTGTCGTTATTCTCAATATAATAAAAAGGGAAACAAGATGAGTAAGAAACGTAAAGGTATTATCTTAATGTTAATCTCAGAAATCTCAGAAAAAAATTACCATGTATATATTTAAATAAAAAAATCTGTAATTATATACCTACTATGTTTTTGTCATTAATTTAACAGTTTTCCTAGGTGGTAGAGATTAGCAGCGACTCGCCCGGATTGGTACCACTGCCTTACCTATTCCTGCCGCCATAACGTCATGACGTGTTCCGGTTCGGAGGGTAAGGTAGCCGGTAAACTTACTTTTGCTCGAGGCCTAACATCCCGGCCCCAGGTTGGCAACGCAGGCGGCGTGAATTTCTTACCATCAGGAAATCCGTCTGCTTGTTTGCCTTCCAATATCATAAAAAAAAATAGTAATAATAATATTAAAAAAGTGTCTCCTGAAGTGAGGTATTGATAAAGTAATTAGTGCATCATGTATTTCCTCTTTGCCGCCAAATCTCACCGAATGAGCTTCAGCAAAGAGACTAATGCTTTACCGAAGAGGGTTTACAAGGCCTTTAAGGATTAGTTACGGCTGATTTTGAATACCTTAACGTAATAGAAAGACAAACTTGACGACTGCCAGTGAGCTAAATTCCATGCCTAGAAACATAAATAATTAGAAAACCATGTTCAAGAATTTCGTTGCATATTAAATTTCATGTTTATGATGAGAGGAATTTGTAAATTTTAGTGGTATTTTGGATAGTTTTATTCAGAGAAAGTTTACTAATGAAATAATCATCAAGAATTAGTGTATTGTGTATTTTCCTGTTGCCGCCAAATCTCAATAAATGAGTTTTAGTAATAAGGGGTGTTTTCAATCTAGTTACACCTAAACCAGTCACACTGTTACTCGTTGGGAATAGTTCATTAAAAATATTTCAACATTAACACAGGTAATATTGGTGTTACTCGATGGGAACATTACTCGTTGGGAATGTTTGGAAACTTTTAACGAATAATTCCCAGCAAGTAACAGTGTGACTGGTTGAGGTGTAATTGGATGGGAACAGCCTGTAACGATTCCAACGTTTTACTCAAGAATCTAACATAACTTTCTTTGACGATTTGTGACTAATTTTGAATAGTTGAAACTCAATTTTTGGTAAACTAGATAACTTCCTGCGAATTTCAACTTAAATAGCAAATGCCAACGCTAATGGCAAAAACTAAAGAAAGTAGAAGAAACCATATTCATCTGAACATTGAAACGATTTCAGTTTAATAAGTATCTTTACGCCTATATCCCCATATAAGTCGGCAGAGGCACAGTATTAAGAATTCTACCTACCAGTAGTCCAACTCCTTTGTTCTTGAATTCATGCCGACATTTTATATACCTACTCACGGAAAGTCAGTCAAGGGTCAGGGTTGTCAGGATTGACTGCACATAGACTATTCATTATTAACAATACAAAATCGCTTGCTATGATACCTTATTGGCGTGTGATTTGTTCCATACAATGGACGAGTAAAATTTAATCAAAAATGTATTTTATGTTTGTTAGTGATACAGAAGACAAAGCAACTTTAATGTTTTCGTCTGCTCGCTAGATCATATTATGGAATCATTCATTCTTCAATAATATGGAATCGAAACACCATAAATCGTGACCGCATTACTTCCCACTGCCACTAACGCTTGTTGGCCTCATTAGAGCTCCATTTGTTTGCGGACGAGCTGAGCCATTACCTGTAGACAATGTCCGAACTAAATATTTTGAGAACGGCCCTAATTAGCTAATGGATAGCTTCTAATAAGTACACCCATTACGAAATTTAATAATAGTTTGTTAATCACTTTGATTCGGTAAGGATTTACTGGCTGTAAAAAACATAAGACAGGGATAAGTACACTGCTTTTATAATAATAAGGAACTACTGTCAGCAAGGAAGCACACCAAATCTACAAGTTCAACGGCGGGCCAGTGGAAGTTACTGTCGTTGAATTTCGAAATACGAAAGTCTCTCTGTCTATTTGGTACGTAAACCCGAGTTGGTCCAGGCCCATTTGCAGAAAAGACCGTCTGCCTTCCTGCCAAGCATCTCGTAAAAGGCGAGCATAGGCTTACCGTCACTAACACTGTGACATTGTACTAGGTGGTATAGTTTCGCACCGACTTGTCCAAATTGTACCACCGCCTTAATTATTCCTGCTAGGTACCGTATATAGTCAATGCTTGCCGTTGACGTGTTCCGGTTAGAAGGGTGAGGTAGTCGGTAAACTTACTTTTGTTCAAGGCTTAACACCCCGGCCTCAGGTTGGCGATGCACCATTACCAACTTCGGTTCCGAGTCCGAATCAGGAAATCCGGCTGCTTGTGTAGCCGCAATTCCGATCCTGTGGTAGAATATAAAAATGTCGACGAGCACAAGTACCACTTGTATGGTTCACGTGAATAAAGATTTTTTTGATTCTGATTTTTATTTCTTCTAATATCAAAAAAAAATATTTCACTAATATTCTACATATAGCATTGTTCTTTCTTTTGTATTAACTACAGCACTAACAGCACAACTATCCACCGCACTGCCAAAAAACCGGAAACATTTTGTAGTTTCAATACTCCAATAAAATTAAATTCATTCTTGTCTGCTATTTTATGAAATAAACACTTTAAAAAAAACTTTATTACCATCAGAAAATCCGTCTGCTTGTTTTTCTTCCAATATCATGAAGAAACGTAAAACAACAAAACCGCTGGATCTATTCCAATGTTGTATGCATACAGTTAGTAAAAAATTCCGAGATCAGACACAAGTTATTGAAGGGCAACTTCTGTGTCGAAGTGCGGGGAAATTAGCGGACACATTTCTTTGTTGCGTTGTTTGACCTCAAAGTCATACATATAATAAATCTGTAGAAGGGTCAATTCTGTACATTGAAAATATTGAAAAATAAAATTGCAGGGTAGAATAGCAGTCGATACCAAACCCAAATATGTGGTTAAAAAAATTTTGTCTGTCTGTCTGTCTGTATGTTCTGGCATCGCGTGAAAACTAACGGTTCGATTTCGATGAAACTTGGTATAATTATACCTTATTATCCTGGGCATAAAATGGGATACTTTTTATCCTGGAAAAAATTCTTAGAAAAAAAATCTTAATTTTTTTTCGAAGACCGACATTCGCGCGGACAGACTCGCGGGCGGAAGCTAGTGTATTAAATAAAATAAAACTATCGCTGAATTTCATCGAGAGTTCCTCGTGACTTTGATTCGGTGGCCGGTTCGTTTTCAAACCAACCACGACAAAGTTTTTTTAAGTGATGTGAAGGTTGGTGGTGCCATCTTACGTTTTCCGAGTCCAAAAATCATCTGCTTTTGAAGTGAAAACTTCTTTAGCGGCGTTACGCACTTTTTTGGAATGGGTAAAAACTTCTAAACTCGCGTGACACGTGACCTGATCGAAAATTCGTATGACGGCGCAGGACGTTTGCGCGAATGTTCGTATTGTCATGTTTATGTACGATAGCGCAATAAATGAATATCGTATTCTACCACATAAATGATGCTACTTTTATACTGATAATTACAGCAATTCGTGCAAAATTATTCCCTAACCATTCCAAAATATCAAAAATGGACAATGTTAATAATAACGTGTTCTCTTACTAGTCTGTGTTAATAATATTCAAGTTTTCACTGCTGTCGTCTATCGTTTTTTATGTTTCTTTTTTATGTTAACGATGAAATAGGTTTCACCATTTCCAATACAAGGCAAGTTTTATTTGTTTGTTGTACAGTTTCACATTGTCCTCTGTAATTTATTTTTAAAACTTTAACTTCTGGCTGAGGATTATTTCTTTAAAACATTGTAATTTTGGCATTCTAAACGACTGTTTTTACTACATTGCAAATGAAGGAGTTTAATTTAAAAAAGGGCGTCAGATATCTCCATTTTCGGGTTCCGCAGCCAAAGGATGAAAAACAAATACAAAACTCTTACAGATTCGTCATATCTGTTTGTCTGTGTGCCTGTCCGTCTGCATATCACAAGACACTTTTTTCTTAAATTTTAAAAAGTATGCTGTTTGCAAGTGATGGCCACGTAGAGTCGTGAGGCGAAGACAAAAGTATACAGGTATCAGAAGGAAAATAATATAAAAGTGGGAATATCAAAGGGAAGATATAAACACGTGCCTTCTCCAGTTATATACTGTCTACTGAGCTACATGGCGGGCGCAGTCGCCTCCATGTTACATAATTATACATACGTACTTTACACCACAAGTACTTAATAAGTGTATGTGTGCATTAGTTCGATGCACCTACACCGTTGAAACTTTACCAAATAGAAGTATTATGTAAAAAGGATTAAGATTTTTATACAAAAATAGCCTATTTACGTCACCTTTGTGGTCTAGCGGTCCAGGTATTGGTATTGACTTTATGAGGTCCCGGGTTTGAATCCCGAGCCGGGCAACTAAAAGAAAATGTGTTTTTTTCCAATTTTCTACAAAAAATGTTGCTCGGGATTGGAAACGTGCCCGGTTGGCGGTAAGTTTGCCACCTACCACATTGTGGAGATATACGTATGAAAATACTACTGCTACTACTACTGCAAAAATAAAAAGAAAACAACACATTTTTATGGCTTCTCATACCTAAAACTGAAGATATTTTTTTCACCCACACTTAAGGACACCTATTACTATGATGATGAGGTATCTAATAAATATTTTTTAAGCTGAATAGCTCGAGACACTTCCAAAATTTTGGTTTAAATTCACCCTCTCCCATGTAACTTCTAAAATAAGAAAATAATAGAAACTAAAAAATATAATATTATGATGTACATTATCATGTAAACTTCCACCAAAAATTGGTTTGAACAAGATTTGGTAATAGTTTTTTTTGATTTGACGTATCGGCAAAAATCTTAAACAGTAGGGGAAAGGGGGAAATGGGAGTCACTTAAGCGATAGTTAAAATAACGAAAAAAAATATTGTGCTGCATTTATCAAAATATTTTTTCTTACATACTCTAACTAATTGTCTATCAGTCTCAATTTTATTTTTT
>NJDD01003610.1:31546-42143 GCA_002245505.1 Calephelis nemesis | reverse complement strand
AACAGCTCAGGGATTTTCAATATCACATTTTGTAGTGATATCTATCGTTAACTGTATAGGTACTGAAGTAGAGCAGGTGACAAATTCTGCTTCTACAACGATAATTTATTGAATCAGGCGTTACTTTGCGAAAATCCATTGTAACTGATGTAGAATAAGCCTCGTTGGTCGAGTGGCTAACGTACACGCCTAACTACATCGACCAAACGCGAGGCTCGGGTTCGATTCCCGACAGGGGCAGGCATTTGTGTGATGAACATTTTTATGTCTGCTTTTCCGGGTCCGGGTGTTTATTAAATTTATTCTGGTATCTATTTAAGTATTTCTATGTATTACAACGATACTAATACATAGAAATACTTAAATAGATACCATAAAAATTTAATAAACACTAAAACACTTAAAAACTACAAAGCCGATTACGATGAAATTTGGTATGTAGGTAGCTGAAGACCCAGAATAACATATAGGCTACTTTTTATCCTGGAGTTCCCGCGCGATTGGGACTTACGCGGGTGAAACCGCGGCGCGCAGCTAGTGCCTAAATACTGAAGATGCTTTGGTAGACACGAGTCTCCTTCAGTTTGGCTGTAACTTGTGTCACAAGTACTACCCGATGTGTGCGGCGGACTGGGACACGCGGTGTTACCATGTTAGGTTTGAATTCGGGCAGTAGGTACCATATTATGTGCGCTCTATATTGCGAAACGTGACAATAAAACAAAAAGATAATTTCCGACAACAAAAATGAAACACCAGAATAAAGAGAACGTCAAGTTACAATTCTCTCTTTTTCCGAGATGCTGTCCTAGGTATATGCCATGTATACTGAATGGATCTGAAATTAACATAGTTATAGCCTGGACAAGTAGCACAAATTGAATCTAACCCCAAAGTAAGCAAATTATATGCTTGTGTTATGGGTGTTAGTTAACGATACTAATACATAGAAATACTTAAATATACCAGAATACCAGAATAAATTTAATAAACACCCAGACCCGGAAATGCAGATATCTAAATGTTTATCACACAAATGTCTGCCCCCGTCGGGAATAGAACCCGAGCCTCGCGGTTGGTCGATGTAGTTAGGCGTGTACGCTAGCCACTCGACCAACGAGGCGGTCAAAATTCAAGTTGAGTCCACCGTGTTCTTAGGTATAAGAGTGACGGAGAAGTTACATTGGGATCCTCGTATTGAGAAGCTGGCAAAATTGCAGTTAAAAAAAGAACATTAGATACGATGTTAACACGATGTTAAAACTGCACGAATAGTGTAGGGATTCAAGTTATTTTCATAGTTTAATGTCTTACGAATTTCTTTTATGGTGCGGATATAAGTGCTTCATTTGTATTACACAGCAAAGCTATTAGATCTATTTATAATCTTAATATAAACAGATCTATTCCTTAGAAAAAAAATCAAAGAAATATTTTGATATTAAGTTCTCAATATATTTATAAGAACCAAAAGTATCTTGAAAAACATTTTTGTATGTTTGTCTGATTTATGTTTGTCTGATTTATGCTTGCGTTCATCTTTACTTATTTTGTAGACCCTATTACTGAAGACTACGTAAATATTTTAACATATCATGTTTAGTATCTTTTTACAACATACAAGGACAAATATACTACTGGTGAGGGACAGCGGACACAATTTGTTTTAATGTTATAGAAAGGTAAACAAGCAGACGGATTTCCTGATGGTAAGAAATTCACACCGCCTAGAGATACCAAAAATGGTAATGTTGCGTTGCCAACCTGAGGTCAGAATGTTAGTTTACCGGCTACCTTACCCTCCGAACTGGAACACGTCATGACGTTATGGCGGCAGGAATAGGTAAAGCGGTGGTACCAATCCGGACGAGTCGCTGCGACACTCTACCACCTAGTCAGATTCCACCTCAGTGTTAGTGATGATAAGCCTATGCTCGCCTTTTACGAGCTGCCTGGCAACAAAGGCAGATGGTCTATTCTGCAAAGGAGCCCGGACCGACACGAGGAAAATAGGGCTGTATTTGTGTGGTGAAGTACTCTACTATAGTGCTTATACTTTATGCTGTGAATATCGACTTGAGAAAAAGTTAAGGGTTTAAGATCGACAGCTTTATTTTTACGTAATTTTGTTTTTTCATTATCTGTTAGTAATAATTAAACACGTATTTATATTATCATTTATTTTTATGTTGTAATCATAAGTTACAGTTTCTTACTATTTACACACATTTGTAGATAAAAAAATTGTGTGTGTACTTATGTACACGCGTTAGAAGTTATACTTCTTCGGCGTAATAAGATAAAAAACTTTTTAAAACATTTATCTTTTGCCTTATTTTACATTTGTAGACAAAATGACACTAGCCATAAAAAAAGGTATTTAATACATTAAAAGTTTTATTATAATGCATTATTTAGTTAAATAAAGTTTATTTAAAATTTAATAAAAACTAAAATGTTATCTATAGCTAACTTCATCATGTCGTTTTTCGTGACGGTGTGCGCGCGCATCGTAAAAATTTACTCTCATCATTTTTTCCTAACACGCCAAAAGAAGTATAACTTCAAAATAATTCGGAATTCGAAAATAAAAACTTGTAGGTACTAACTAGCTACACTTCTAAGATCGACCATGGAACCTCTTATAATCGACCGGTAGATCGCGATCGACCGCTTGGGCACCACTGATGTACACGCTACTGTGTTTCACTAATAACTCTCAATTACAAACTGTTACAAACATGTCAGTCAACGTGGTACCTGTCCTCGTGCCAACTTCACCTTCATTTATAATTAAAACACATTAAGCTAACTTTCCCTAAGCTCGGATTCGGTTCAGGAACAGACTTCTACGAGATGAACATAGATATTCGTATGTCTAGATTTGGATGTTTATTAAATCATTTTATGCACTTGACCTACTTAAGTTAATATATTAAGTATATAAAGTATTAGTCCTGACGATACATACTGTAAAAAGCTAACCCGATAGGCTATTTTTATACAACAATAAAATATCGTCGCCTCTGTCTGTCTGTAGCGTTGCCTCTGTGGTCTAGCTTTTCAGTTGTTGAACTTAACTGCTTAAGGTATCAGGCTCGAATCCCGGGTCGAGCAACAAAGAGAAAATTGGATTTTTCCAATTGGATTTTAAAGGTTCAGTTTAGTATCTACATACATAGCTACCTCTGTTTTATGTTACAAAAAAACCCATTACATAAAAAAAATGTTGACTCTACATAACAGTTATTAAATTACACACTTACTTGTTAATTATTCTTATATTTAAATTTGTTCGTATGAATAAATACCAAAATACAATATGAAATAAAACTAAATACGTAATACCTGATTATTTGTGCATTTGTCCAAACCGATTTATTGAATGTTTGCAATTTGTTAAATTGCATTCATTAAATACTTATAGATACCCATTCAAATAGTCCATAAACTAAAACACAGATGATGACACGCATTCTAATTTTTATGCATCGTTTCAATATTATAAAGCCCAATTTGATCAGGGCGCGTTTTTGAAGCGTGTAATGCGCGCTCGAAACGCCCATTGTGCACGAAGCCTTATTTTAGTCTTGTTATGTTGACCTATTTTCATTACGTTAGAATTTGTCTGAAATTAGGCGTCACTTGTCACTGCTATCTGAGTGAACACAAAAATGATAAAATTGAGGTGGACACTCCTCGGACGTGCCATTTATGTCACGTCGGAAAACACATAGCAAAGTATTGAACGGCTGTCCTAATTGGCTGTCATTCACAGGGTACGGTGTGGCTAGTGGCAAGTGCCGGTGATCGTACACTATTGTACGAAATAAGTGTAAGTACATTGGATTTGTAAAAAGCCTGTTCGACCATTAAGTGATGTTATTATTTACTTGCCAGCTGACCCGCCACGCACCCTGTCCTAAATAAATAAATAAATATATCTGGACAAGTTACACAAATTGAATCTAACCCCCAAAGGAAGCAAATTATATGCTTGTGTTATGGGTGTTAGTCAACTATTCAAATACATAAATAGATACAAGAATAAATTTAGTAAACACCCAGACCCGAAAATGCAGACATCTAAATGTTCATCACACAAATGCCTGCCCCCGTCGGGAATTGAACCCGAGCCTCGCGGTTGGTCGGCGTAGTTAGGCGTGTAACCTAGCCATTCGACCAACGAGGAACCCAATAAACTTACATTTTTTTGATGTGAACCTTCTCCAGGCGGTACAATTAGACAACTTACGACTAGACAAAAACTAAGTTCCACAATATGTTAGGTGGCAAGTCGACCGCTTTTTGGCCACATGGCCAGTCCCAGGTAACATTCATCATTATCATGATCATTAGCCGGAAGACATCCACTGCTGGACATAGGTCTCCGGTGAGGGGCACCCACTCGAGAACCTTTCTTCCCCACCAGTTATCGGTTCTGCGAGCAATGTGGCCTGCCCATTGCCACTTCAGCTTGCTGACTCAATGAACTATGTTGGTTACTCTCGTTCTCTTGCGGATCACCGAATTGCACCCACATGGTGCGATGATCTCACGAATCGAATATTCATTTTTTAAAATGAAAAGGCAAAATGAAGTGAAAAGTTAATTTAAAAAATAATTTTTATTTTTTTTTATTTTTAGATTTTTCCCAACGTTTACACATAATTACCGAGCTGGATTCCAAATTTCATCCTTCTAGGTCATCTGAAAGTAGGTTAGGCTTAGCTACTATAGGTATGTCAGTCAGTCAGTCAGTAGGTACTAAAATTTACGACTTTTAGACCTTCATATCTTTATAACCGTTTGAGCTAGCTTTATGAAATTTGAGATTTTTGATGTACTTATGGATATGATTACACACACGTAGTTTTATGTATTTACGTTAATTAGATTTTGTGTTATAAAAGGGTCAAAAGTGGCACCAAGTGGTTCGTGTAAAATTACACTCGGCGCTGGCTAACGAGTTCTTTGCTTGAACTTGGCTTGACACGCTGCTGCGTGTCTAGATTTGTGCAATTTGTCCAGGCATATTTATTTATTATTATTTAAAATGAAGGGGAAAGATTTGATTGTTTGCTTGTATTGAATAGGCTCCGAAATTACTGGACCGATTTGAAAAATTACTTAGGTATTCCACTATTAGAAACCGACATTATCCCTCATAAACATTGGCTATATAAATAACTGGAAAAAATAGGAATACCTCCTAAAACTTCAATAATGTAGAACAAGATGTAAAAAAGTAAGCTATAAAATGTATTTCATCGCATGCACTGTCAAAATTATTAATGTTAGGATAAAAAATGTACTACAATATTAAAGGACGTATTAATATCTACAAAATACTTTGCAAGACCAGCTATCTAACTGTTATAGTTACGGCAATAACTCTACTTTTATTCCTTTTTAAAGTTAAGAAAAATAGTGACCATATCGACGCTGGATAGGCTATTTGTGTTAACAGCCAATTTATATGAGTCGACTGAGGTCGAATATGAGTTATATACGTCGCGTTAGAATCGTCTGTTTTTTTTCTTTTGAATGATTTAAGGAAACGGTTTAATTTGAGCACTTTTATGGTCGTTAATACACCGATAACTTTCGATATGTATATTCTTTTGTATTAAATCCATTCATTTTTTTAATTTGGTTGATAAAGCGTACACTGTTTTAGCAAAATACTGATAAGTAATTTATACCTGCTAGTATTTACAATAAGAACAATTTCTAAAACACTTTGCGAAATATTTACGCAATAAAACATTATACTGGTAGGCCATTATTTTGAAATTTAAACATATTATGTCAATTCACTTGTAAAATTAAATTCATGTTTTTGTAGTTTAAAAGTTTTTGCTTTTCTGAGTTTTACAATCTTTGGAGTTAAAACAATTTTGTCGGTTATACAATTTATTAACAAATACTTGTACTTTCCACAACACATTTTTATTTTTTGTTTTTATAGGTTAGGAAACCGGTTTTGCTATACAAGCATCGTCAGGGCTATATAACAACTGAATTTTTGTTGAAATTTACAAACAAGTGTTAGTAAATAAATTGTATGAAGAATGGGATTCCACCAAGCACCGACGATAGACGTATAGAAATAAATTTTGTCGGTATTTTTTTATTTTAAATTGGCCGATAACACAATTTTACCTAAACATCTACTAATGTTTTATTGCACTTAAGTGTATTTACTTAATGCAATTTATTGGATTAGTGCGCTAAACCTACTAAACAGTTCTTCAACTTGTTTACAGTAGATAGATACAGTAGATCAATAGTATAAACAATGTTTTAATAGTAAGTAAATAATTAAAATAACTAATTTAATTAATAACTTTTAAAATATTTGCACACCACAAGTTGGTAGAATATTTAGAAACGCCTATAATTTTGTAACATCTTTGTAACATTCATTTACCGCAAATAAATATTTTTTCTTTTCTTTTTCTTTCTTTTGAAAAATAATTTAAAATTTGAAGTGACGGTGGTTAGACGGTACTGTATGACTGTCATTCGCGGTGAAGCGCGACTCTTACAGCTAGTGCCGAGCGTTGCGCTTGTGCTTAATAGTAAGGGAGCCCAAAAGGGGATTTTAAGAGTAATTCAGGCGAGTCGGATTAAGATATGGAAGACACACTGTACCATTGTTAAACACCTCGATTATGTATCAAATCTCTATACAGAGCTGCGCATGTAGGGTTGTCTGTCAAATTTTTATTGGCTTGAAAATAAACTCGAGCTCGTCAGATTAATTTACGGCGGGCTTATTGCATACCAATAGGTCCATGTTTGAATTTTCTGATGATTTGAACAAGACGTACGGAAGTAGGAGGTTCAGAAATTTTCAAAAAAGAAGACATATGTGTTAATTGTCTATTGTCTATCTGTATCATTGACATAATTCTGTCATCGGAGACACATTAGGTATATAATATATTATTAATATCTGATGAGTTCGGCTATGATCAAGTGACTGGAATTGCTATTGAAAAGCCGCGGGAACTCTTAGAGTAGGGAGGCGACTGCGTCCCACGGTGAGCACGCACAGCCGCATTTCCGACAGTACTTCTGGATGGTGTAGCTACCCGCACAGCACGCGAAACACATAGCACGCCAATGACCCATAACGCCTGACACTCAGACCGTTGTACCCGACCATTCCTACATTATACATGGGATACATTGGTGGATATAAACGAGTAAATTTAATTTGAACATTTTCCAACATGAGACTGTATTTGGTCTCATGTGGATTGCAAATAATTTCAAGACGACTGCGGACCAGTGCACTAAAAAGCATTTTAATAACCAAAATATTATTAAAACCTTTACAATTTCTCAAAACGAAACCTAAATTTCTAAACGAATCAGCGCAAATGCTTATAATGTGTTTACGAAACGTCAACTCGGGTAACATTTCCACGCCCAAGTCTCGAACACAATTATTAACGCAAGGAATTACCGCATCCATCATCTCATAGTTATAATACAGTGGAGTCCCAGCTTGACTGTAGCTCATCAAACCGCGCTTAGCAACATTATAATACGGCTTGCTTGTATAACTCCACTGTATGATCCGTTTGATGTCCTCCTTCAGCTATTTCACAAGAGAGCTTGAACGACCTTTCGGGACCGGTATGACTCTGGTGATTTTCCAGCGATCTGAGTAGCGCCCTTCATTCAAAATTAAATTAAAAACGTGTAATAAAAGTTTCCAAAACACTTAATGGCAATCTTTTACAATACACGGTGGTATTCTGGTTTTCTGCGATACACTTGACAAGCCCCGTTAAAGCTTTTTACTTAGATGTGGAAGTATGCTAAACAGAATGTAAGACATTTTTGTAGTTCCTGTTATGCAATTATTTGATCATTCCAAAATATTTTTCCTTTCTCCAGTGTGTGTAATCTAGTCACTTAAGCCAATTTCACTTAACATAGATTATGAACTGCATTGTGTTGTCTCCACTATCTTGCACATGGAGACACATTCATTATTTTATATTACAAATTTCATAGCAATAGTTACTCAAAACAACTATTCCGATTTCCGTTAAGAATATTCAAGTAGTTAATTAGTTATGATTTTTTTTGTAAAATTTGCAACTTCAAATCGTTCTCCTGAACTGTATATGCGGTGGTCGTTAATACAAATAGCCTTTCCAGCGTCGATATGCGGAGCATGTTACCCATACCTTCTTATTAATCCTTATACAAATAAATCATTTCATATTCAATATCGTTTCTTGCCTTGAGATAACTTTTTAAATTATTCAAATCGAAATTATTAAAAAGATATTAAGATATTATTATTAATTAACAATAATGACGTTTATTGTTTATTTTACGAGAGCTATGTGAGATATTACGTTTTGTATTCAAGTAAAATTATTAAATTGCAAGCTATTGTTTTGGCTAACACAATTGTGCACAAATGTCTTCAGGGTAAATCCATTGCAAAGTGGTTGGAAAGTATCAAGTGGCAAGTGTTACGGCCCTGGCAGGTTCCTAGCTGCTTTCACATTCATTAAAATTACATACAAATATGCCGATTGTAATTACGCTTGACATTATCTCGGATAATCCCCGAGTAGTTAACCTACATCCATTCAAGTTCGAATTATATATCTATCGATTTTCCCAATCTTTTATATGTCATTCGTTCCACACAACCGCACCGGGTCGTTAATTCGGTCATGTCACGGTCATACTATTTCTCATTTTTAGACCAACACAAAAAGTGAAGTAAAGTGAAGTAAAGTATAGTATCTTCATATCCCCGAAGAGGTAGGCAGAGGCACAACCAGGGCACCCACGACTAGCCGAAGACACTAAGTCCCACAACGTGATAGGTGGCAAGTCTATCGTCAACCGGGCACATTTCCAAACCCAACCAACATTTTTTTTAGATCAACACGAAAAGTGTTGGTCTAAAAATTCAATGCATTTTACACATTAAATTCAAAAACTCCTTACGTTTTCAATATGACTCTAATTTCGACAGCCTTTAGCTACTTTCATGCTTTTTCTTAGACACCTAACTCTTGCTTTCATGTAGTAATGAACAATAATTAATGTTGTTTAAAAATTAACAAAGCCTTTCATGCTTTCATGCATCAAAAAAGCTTTCATATGTAGGTAAAGTCAGAAAGAACTAAACAATAAAAAGTATTGCCTGTAGCCACTGGAACCCCGAAGTGGTGCACGCTCTGTTTCCGTGCACCATTGGACATAACCCGTAATTTTCCCTGAAAGTGGCGTGTATCCATTAGGATTTCCCTACGGAAAAACCTTGCTGTGGGAGGCAGCTCGTAAAATGCGAGCTAACACTAACACCGTGACATCTGACTAGGTGGTAGAGTTTCGCAGCGACTCACCCGGATTGGTACCACTGCTTTACCTATTCCTACCGCCGTAACGTCATGACGTGTTCCGGTTCGGAGGGTAAGGTAGCCGGTTAACTTACTTTTGCTCGAGGCCTAACGTCCCGGCCTCTGGTTGGCAAAGCACCATTACCACTTTTGGTGTCTCTAGGCGGCGGGAATTTCTTACCATCAGGAAATCCGTCTGCTTGATTGCCTTCCAATGTTATTAAAAAAAGAGGACTATTGGGGATTGGTATGAGCCAAATTCAAAGAAATTTACACGAAGAATTGAAAGTTCGGGAAAGTGTTGTCGTTGGATCCCTCACGAACTTACAAGTTCGGGAAAGTGTTGTCGTTGGATCCCTCACGAACTTACAGCGGAGCCGGGTTCGCGCGCAATGGGGCTCACCGATGCTGCTGAAGTACGACCATGGATATTCTAATGCTGTTTATGATATTGTCACAGGAGACGAAACGTGGATTAATTGTTTTGAACCCGAAGAAAAAGAGCAATCTTGTGAATGGATGTTTGAAAATCTTCCCCGTGTTGATCCGGGCTGCTTTCCAGAATAAACCATCTGCCATCCTGCCAGGCAGCTCCTAAAAGGCGAACATAATCTTACCGTCACTATCACCGTGACATCTTACTAGGAGGTAGAGTTTCGCAGCAACTCACCTAGATTGGTTGCACCACCTTACCTATTTCAGCCTGCATAACATCAGTAATTGCCTTTGACGTGTACCGGTTCAGAGGGACCTTACCCTCCCTTACCTTAGCCGGTAAGCTTACTTTTACTTTTCCTGGTCTCAGGTTAGCAACGCACCATTACCACCTTTGGTGTCTCTGGGCGGCGTGAATTTCTTTCCATCAGGAAACTGCTTGTTTGCCTTTCAATATCATAAAAGAAAGAGAACAGGCCTACAAAAGTGAGACAGTCGCCTGTCTCGTTGGTGGTCTCGAAACGTTGGTAAAATTTATCGGATTTTTTTTTCTCAGCTACGGGTCCCATCTGTAAAATTACATTTGACGATCAAAAGAGTGTTAATGCTGAGTGGTTTTCTACCATTTCTTTAGTCAAGTGCAAGAAAAAGTTCGCAAAAGACGACTCAAAAGCCGCATTCTCCTACACTATGATAACGCTTCTTCAAACACGGTCAACAAAGCATCGTAAAATAACATCGTCGCTGTTTAAATCAAGAAAATCAACTCCCGATGA
>NJDD01003610.1:8499-27429 GCA_002245505.1 Calephelis nemesis | reverse complement strand
TCTGTCGTTAACTCGCCCGACAATAAAAATGTGAGGTAACTTAGTACGGTCAACTACAAAAATCGTTTTTAAAAATGTTAAATATTTTATGGTTGGACTTTAAAATAAAAAAAAATAAGAAGGATAATCATCAACTGCATGTAACGATTTGTATAATTATTGTCTAAGTTTAAAATATAATCAAAAATATAAAATGTAATCAAAAGTGTCACTAAAACTTTCTAAGTATAAAAATCAATAATATTACAAGAGCATTTGGCTTAATATAACTAATTCTTACAAAATAAAATAAAATTGTCAGTAAAATCACAGATCACAATTTTTTAATGTTAATTATCAAAATAAAATATTCAAAAATTTGTAATATAAGACTTTCGATGCATAATTCAATACTTATGTTTTCGAGGCTGCGTTCGATAATTGTGTTCGCAATATGTTTATCAATAGCACAAGTTTCTTTCTTTTTCGTCGCTATAGGTATTTGATCATTTTAAGTATAAAGTTTGATAATGATTATCTTATCGTTGTAATATATTTTAATTAAACACACACATTTTAATAGTAAAAATAATTCATATCGCCGCTTAGTATACTCGCGCGCAGTAAAATACATTTAAGGGATGACGAACTGACATCACCATGCGCCATAATTTCGATGAAAGAATAAGATAGTGCTATCCTTTTGCGAGCATAAACCTGTTAAGATTGGCAATGTGAAGAGCGCTGTCATCTTTAAAGTCTAAATATTTTTTAAAATTTTGATTTGTATCTATATCTATTTCAGATATAAAACAACAATATGTAAACTAACTAGTCAGTAGCTTTACTTTAAGACTTAATAAAATGTCATTTTATCTGAAGTCGATTTTAAAATTTAATTTAAATTTTGTTTACCTGGCTGTACTTTATACGAGCGTGCGAGTTGACGACAGAAATATTAAGTAAATCCGAACGGTGCCAACTCGCCCGACCGGGCGAGTTTTTATCGGGCGAGTTGACGAATAACCCTTACCAAGGAGTGTGTCGACGATGGAAAATATCAAATATACGTTTTATTCTTTTCATTTTTATAAATAAATGATTATTCTAATAATTAACAGGTGATTATTACATACACACATATTTTCACGCCAAGTCCCTTACGGGGTTAGTAGAGTGTATCGAATGCCAGATTCTTTCACATTCATTACCCTTTTGATACAAACACACTGGTTTCAGATACTTTTGACAGGTGACTATTATTTAACAATAAACATGTGACAGAACTTATGACCCAACTAAGTATTATGTCAGATACACTTTCTTGTTTTTGTGATTGGATGGCAATCACAAGAATAGTTTCAAAAAAATAACCGATATTTTGAAAATTAACAAACACATATATTGACAGAAACATTGTAATAAAATACATATTGATAAATCTGGTTTATTATAAATACTAACATAAAACTAAAAATAATTTTGAACATATAACGGAATTCAAGAAATAAATTTTATCGTCTTCGATAATTCACATATATGCGACGTGGTCATCAAAGCACATTAATAGTTGCCAGTGGGACGCCTAAAAGTGGCCAGAAAAATGAAAATCGTAAAAATGCTTACTCCCTTAAAGGCATCAAACGTTTTATTGTTCTATTATAAGAATCATAAACCAGTCGCAAGTAGACACTCCATAATTACGATGATACAGATACGATACATAATACGACGATAGGTAATAACGATTCCAAACAAAATTTAGAAACCTAAAATAACTCTTTATAGACTTAATAGTTCAACAAAACTTATCATTTACTAGGTCTACCACCTCAGTACCTCAGTTTGGCAGCGACTCACCTGGATTGGTACCACCGCCTTACCTATTCCTGCCGCCATAACGTCATAACGTGTTCCGGTTCGGAGGGTAAGTTAGCCAGTAAACTTACTTTTGTTCGAGGCCTAACATCCCGACCTCAGGTTGGTAACGCACCATTACCACCTTTAGTGTCTCTAGGTGGCGTGAATTTCTTACCATCAGGAAATCCGTCTGCTTGTTTGCCTTCCTATAACATAAAAAAAAATTACGCATACGATATCCCTTCGGTATTTTCTAATGGTAGCCATGAATTAAAAATTACAACGTTACCGTGTCACCAACACAGGACCATGAGCTGTTGTAGTTTGTGATAGCAAAGTAAACGTAACTTTAAGAAGGTACTCATTTAAACATATTCAATACATATTAGATTACAATACTAATAATTTAACTACTGTATTTTGTAAGAGATTGAGTTAAGGTTAGTTTTGTAATAAGAGTAGGTATTTAAAGAAGCTTCTGTGACATCCAAAGTTACGTTTAGTTCAGTGATTTCAGTTCTTTTAAAAGTATCTCTATGCCAATAGCAACTAAGAAGTAGGCAGAGGTACAACCAGGATCAGCTGCCAGTTTCTGAATGAACAATTAAAGCAGCAATCATGTACTAAGTCAAAAATTATCAACTGTTTAACATGCCTCGGGTTTCTAAAAGGTTTGTTCAAAGACAGTTATCGAATCAATGATTATTTTGAGGCCTACCTTTACTAATCATTTTATATCAGCCAACGTTGTTATTCTTCATCTATGATAGATAGCTGTACATCTTCTTCTTTTATAAATATGGCTTTGAACCGGTTTATTTAGCCAAACTCAGGTAGATAGGACCACAACACCGTATAGCTATGTATCTTGTAAAAAAGTTTTTTTTTTTATAAATAAATATCCCTGGACAAGATACACAAATTGAATCTAACCCCAAAGTAAGCAAATTATATGCTTGTGTTATGGGTGTTAGTCAACAATACTAACAAATAGAAATACCTAAATAGATATACCAGAATAAATTTAATAAACACCCAGATCCGGAAATGCAGACATCTAAATGTTCATTACAAAAATGCCTGCCCCGTCGGGAATCGAACCCGAGCCTCGCGGTTGGTCGGTGTAATTAGGCGTGTGCACTAGCCACTCGACCAACGAGGCGGTCAATAAGGTTAGAAGCAATGTCACTGTCATGAAGCTAATAAACGTCGTCGTTTTGACTTTGTTAATTGAATTCAAATGAAATTATTTAATTTGCAATTTCCCGCCAAAAAAGAACAGGCAAAATAGTGCGCTATGAATGAATAGGACTTACCGGAAGCCAAAACCCTCAAATTTATCCAGTTCTACACAACGCACACCACTACAATATTTTATTAGCACCAACAACACACACACTACTACTATAAACTCAACGTATGTTTAGCATATTTATAAATAAAAAATGTACGTTTATATAAAATAAGTTACGAATTAGTCAAATTGTGTTGGTTTTATATTACAATTTTCACAAAATGTACGAACAAGGTAATCCGCTAATTTGGCAAATTAACTAATCAAACTGTTCATGTCATGTCAGATAAATTATAAATTGAAACTGATTGGCATTTCGGAAACTGGCTGTATGTCATACACTGTTATAGGTAGCAAACATATTTCCAACTAGACATATCCGATACCGGGCAACATGGTTTCTTTGTAAAATTTTAAAAAAAAACACATTTTCTTCTTGTTTAAACTCCGGACTTCATGAAGTTACATCGTTTAATAATATATACACATACATACATGCTTTATTATATTTATTATAATTGTTACTCTTTAAAATAAATTAATAACTGTCGCATCTTATTAAAGTTATCTCTAGTTTTATTATCAAATAAAATATGAGATCATAATATTAAATCTAAAAAAAATCAAAATCATCCTTAAAATTAAACTAAAAAAACATTTTTGAAAACATTTTAATTTTAAGTTTGTTACATAACATTTTGCGTCGTGGCTTTGAATCCCACAACAATGACACAATAATATAAATTAAATACAGATTAAAAAAAAATGGTTGCCTGTAAAGTCGGTTTTACGGGCGAAGATTTTACGTGACAACGTCATATTCTCGGTAGAATATCTATTAATATGAATATTATTAAATTGCACAATAGGAACAAGGAATTTAATTTAAAATTTCATTCAACATTATCGGTCCAAATCATATTTTGACCGATCATGTTTGAGTGGGAGAGAGACGCAAGGCATTCGCCAGTCCGGCGGGCCTCTCTCTCGTTCGGTGACTCATTGTTATAGACGTGAGCGGGCGTTACACTTTTTCAAGAGTGACTCCAAGCCACAACCTAATTTAAGACGTTGTCACGTCAAAATAAAAACAAAATAAAATGAATATGAACGAAAGCTCAATAAATTTAATATTTCACACTACGATATAAAACTACACTCTTACTTATTCCATTTTATTGTTTCAAATGACCGTTGAATTCACAAAAATGTACATTTTAAATTATAATAATTACATTTTGCAATTTGACACACAATATATCCCCCAGCTATTTCTGTACACATCCAAAATGAAGAAATAATAAGTCGTAATTCTTATTATTTACATTAACCGTCTTATTAATAAACATCGTTTTAGTCTTATCCGAGCTTACTACCTTACCTTAAGTACCTTGTGTTACCTGAGTAACCAAATAGGTACTAACTTTATATTGAAAATCATTAATAAATTCGGTGTAACATAAATCACACCTTCCTTATGAGGCGTTGACGCGTGCGATAAGGCAACGCATTACGTATCTTCTCCCTTTTAGAGGAAACGTTTAAAAAGACTAGCATGCTTTGGATTCCCTTCAGTCTTAAAAATAAAAAGGGTAAAAGTAGCAAAAACTGAATAAATACATAGTTTTAGCAACAAGCACATTATATACAATTGTGACTATTGTAAACTAAAACACTAAAATAGTGTAGTAAAAGCCTGAGGATTTCAGCGTTTGTTGTAGACTGGTTAAATACAACATTTTGTTTGAAGAAGATGATTAGTACAACGGACAAGGGACTATATAAGAGACGATTTATTGAAGGCAAACTATGAAATATGCATGATAAAAAAATATTTGGGAAAATTTTTGAAATAGCTTTGGGAGCTACCAAAAACTAACATTGGCTTTCATGTGTAAAAATATAATCAAAAATACAAGCTGTCACCTGGAAAATAAGAAGTTAAACAAAACGATTTTAAAAGTAAAATTTGCCTAAGACAAAGAAAACCACGACAGACGTAAAATCTGCGTATAGGTACTATGATAAATTACAAATAGATGAACCTTTATATATTTAATGTTTATTTATTTATATATTTTATCTAAAGCAGAAATTTTCTAGTTTGGAAAAAATAGAGCAATTTCATTATTGATGGAAGAAACAGTAAATGTAAAAGGCTAAGACGGATTCAGTGAGTGCATCCAAACAGCGTCTCAACTGTAATGCTTGCAGGCTTGGTGAAGAATAGACGAACTGAAATTCACGTTGAGGATTCCTTCCAGTTGCTCAAATGCGTTTCATGACAATGCACGTTCATTTTAATTATAGATAGTAAGACTGTCTTGTATACCCATTATAGCCTACTTACTAGTGATGAACTGGCTTCATTCAAAATGCACGTTTTTGTAATGTTATAGTATAATTAAAATCAGTTAGTGTTGAGGGTTCACTGTCGTGCGAGAACAAAATTGTCTAGACAAACTAAAAAAGTTTACAGACAATTTTATTGAAATGTAATTTGGTTTAAGAGTTGATAAATAAATAATAAAAAACACCTTTTTGGACCAGCGGGTAATTAGCAACGGAAAACATATGGGTATTGCTCTGGCCTGTACAGTCTCCGTACTTCAATCCCGTTGACTTTGCCTGGGACATCCCCGAGAGACGTATTTTAGAAGAATGTGACCAGGTGATGACTACCCATTGATTCTTTACAAATATATCCTACTTATTACAGACACAATACATATATATATGTATTCATCATATATACAAAGCTATTTCGTAGCTATAATAGTATTTTATGTTACACAGCTACAAATATAATATTATTTTTTAGTTATATATCGACTACATTTGGACCAAGTTACACAACAGGACCCAAACAACAAAATAACAGTTTTGAAATATCGGAATGGATATAATATTATAAAACAAGCCTTTACACGCGTGCGGTGCGTGCTAGGTGCTTGCTATGTATTGATTTTTTATTTTGTTACTAGCTTCTGCCCGCGACTGCGTCCGCTTGCATGTCGGTCTACGCGTGATAAAACTGAAAAATTTAGATTTTTTTCTACGTATTTTCCAGAATAAAAAGTATCCCTTTTATGCCCAGGATAATAAGGTATAAATATACCAAGTTTCATCGAAATCGACAAATTTTTTTTAATCATATATTTGGGTTTGGTATCGATCCAGTAACACCTCCTGCTATTTATTTTTTCAATATTTTCAAGGTACAGAATTGACCCTTCTACAGATTTATTATATGTATAGATTTATATTGATAATGTTCTTACAATAATAAATAAAACTTTTACTTTGTTTGGCATTAATTACTAATTTTGAAGCTTCCAGTTGTTTTGAGTTGTATCTTTTTCACGAAACGCTCTTCAGTTTACAATTACAAACTTGCATGTCGTATAATATGTTATTCACAGATGCGCAGCCGCACTGGCCACGATTTGTCATCGCTATGACTTGACGGTGGTGGCAGTAGTGGGGGGCTCGCTGTCTGGGACTGCGGGGGAAGACAACACTTTCCGGGCGAGCCTTGTGAAGGTGAACCGAAACTGTCGGCTCATGCTGCAGTAGAGAACGAAGTTTACAGCTGAGCCAACCAGCGCCATGATGTCCATCACCTCACCTGGGAAAGAAAAATATATTGAGAAAACATTGTGGCTAGTTCTTCTATGTCGTGGTATCGTCGTAAAAAGTAGATCACCCCGTAACAAGACGTAAAGAGGTCGTGCCGATTACTGCGTCACACAATGTCAAAATATAATATATTCGGTATGAAATAAGTTTGGAAAGGAGTTTTGGCGCCATCATGAATGAAGATGGTCGTATTTTTCATAATTATTGAATTTCGTATTTATATTGAGTGAAATTAGTTAATTTAGATGGAAATTAGTTTAATTTTGTTCAGTGAACGTGCACAAATGAAATAATCATGAAGAAATTAGTGTATCGTGAGTTTCCTCGCTGCCGCCAAATCTCCAAAAGTGAGCTTGTATAAAGTGACCACCGCTTTACTCAAGAGCCTGACGTGACTTTGTAAATAGTGACTAATGACTGTATAAGAATAAATTATACGGAAGACAGTTGACTAATGATCAAATAATTAATACGGAAGACGTGGCAGCATGGCCTAAAGGTCTTAGCCGACCCCAGAAAGGGGCAAATTAACTTAAAAAAAATAGTTTGGAAAAAGCTCTTTATGATATTTGCAAAATTATAATTTTACCATAACATGTTAGATCAAACACTCTTTACACACAACACACTAGTAAGAATGACGCTATAAATACCATAATGTTTTAAGTACCTAATGTGCGTACGTGTGTTGTCGTTTTGTGAAAAAAACATAACCACATCAAAAGAATCGGCCTAATTGTAATATGAGGAAGTTAAGGTAAAAAAGAAAGGGCGAGTTAAAAACTTACTTATCTTTTAGGGGTTTATATTAAATAATAAATATGCATTTTCAAATTCATGAAAATCCTGCATGTGTTAGGACACACATATTATTATGAATTTCTTAAACACTGTCATTGGAATTTAAAAACAGTTTTAAATAATACGTAATTATAATTGAACTTGTTTTTATGAAACCTAATATTTAAATATATTTTTTAAACTTGTTTCCTTCCAAATTATGTTTTAGTTTTAAACTAATTCAGGGGGGTTACCATAAGCTCTTAAAACAGTACTATTTCAACAATACTAATTGTCAGTCGAGAAAGACAACCTTATGACGTATACCATAAAGTTGCTTATAAAGGCAGACATTTAGCAAGATGGAAATAATACTGCTTTAAGCGTTCATGGTAGGGCCCCTGAAGTCGGTAAACTCACAGTATGTGATGTTGGTGTCAAGTATGACAATTGCCGATATAAACTACATACATACATACATACATACATACATATCTTCACGCCAAGTCCCTTACGGGGTAGGCAGAGAGTATCGAGTGCCAGACCTCACGATCCTGACAAACCTGTCTTGCTTCCTTCACATTCATTACCCTTTTCATACAAACACGCCGGTTTCGGAGACTCTTGACACCACCCTCGGATAATATCCGATTGATCTGATCGTGAAATGTCAGCCTTGGTCTCCCCGGGTACCTACATCCATCCACATTCGCATTGTATATCTGCTTTGTCAATCTTTCATCTGTCATTCTTTCCACATGCCCGAACCAGCGGAGCATGCCCTTTCGCATTTTAACACCAACACTTTCTTTCGATCCCACTCTTTCTCGGATCTCACTGTTACGAATGCGGTCAGCGAGCGTTACACCACAGATTTTCCGTAGTGCTCTCATTTCGACCGCATTTATCCTACTTTCATGATCTTTCTGACATACCCAACTCTCGCTTCCATACAATAACGTTGGGATAAGCACAGAATTATGCAAAGCGAGTCTAGCTTTTTGACTCAAAACCTCGCTTTGGAATAGCTTACCCAACGCTCCATTCACACTATTCCCTGCACTCATTCTCTTCTCTACATCCGCGGTGTACCTTCCATCCCTGCTAAAAGCACAACCAAGATATACAATTTCATTCACTTGTTCCAGCACTACATCATCAACCAAAACTCTTACATCCGTTCTGGCTACATCTCTTTCAAATACCATTATTTTGGTTTTATATAAACTAGTTCACCATAAACAATTACTTTCAGCAAAAACTAAAATTTGAGCTTAGATATTATTATTTTTTATAGAAGAGGAGGCAAACGAGCAAGTGGGTCACCTGATGGAAAGTGATCACCTCCGCCCACGGACATCCGCAACACCAAGAGTATCACAGATGCGTTGCCGACCTTTAAGGAGTGAGTACGCTCTTTTCTTGAAGGTCCCTAAGTCATAATTGTTTGGGAATACCGCCCTCGGTAACTGATTCCACAAAGGTGTTATACGGAGTAAAAAATGTCTTCGGAATCGAACAGTTGTAGATCGCCACGCATCGAGATGATGGGCATGATACCTTAAGCTCTGACGCGATGTCCGAAGGTGGAAATCAGCAGCTGGAATTAAACCAAACAACTCCTCAGAGCATTCCCCGTGATAGATGCGGTAGAGAACACTGAGTGACCCAACATCTCTACGCAATGCTAAGAAACCAAGCCGATTGGTCATTGACAATTCGAATTGCTCTACGTTGAATGCGGTCCAATGGAATGAGCTGGTACTGTGGAGCCCCTGCCCAGAGTTGAGAATAGTACTCCATATGAGGCCGAATTTGCGCTTTATATAGTTGCAAGCGATGGGTCGGCTTGAAATACTGTCTCGCCTTACTGAGCACACCAAGTTTCTTAGAGGCTATTTTAGCCTTCTCCTCCAGATGACCACGAAACTGAACATTACTCGAAATGTCAACGCCGAGTATACCAATGCAGGCTGTGGCAGTAAGGGGAACGCTCTCAAATCGAGGAGATGCGACAAAGGGAGACTTTTTAGCTGAAAACGCGCAAACTTGTGTCTTGTTCGGATTAAATTGCACCAGATTCTACTGGCCACACAACGAAATTTCAGACAAAAGATTTTCAATTTTGTACACAAGTTGGTTCCCGCGATATATTATGTCGGCCAAAGTATAACACCAGCATTGACAGGTTTGGACTTCGAGCACTCACCGTCAACAACGACCTTGATGCTACGCCCCGTCAAAAAACTAGTGATCCATGTACATAATTTCTCAGGAAGACCGTAAGTATGAAGCTTCGATAGAAGCGCCTTGTGCAACACCCGATCGAAAGCTTTCGCTATGTCCAAACTGACAGCCAATGCTTCTCCCTTGCTTTCGACTGCTTGCGCCCATCGGTGTGTTAAGTAAACCAAAAGATCACCAGCTGAACGACCACGACGGAAACCGTACTGACGGTCATTTAACAGCTGGTGCTCCTCTATGTACCTTAAGAGCTGGCAGTTTGTTATGGATTCCATAACTTTGGAAAACAAGGAAGTAATAGCTATAGGTCGGTAATTGGACAGATCCGAGAGGTTACCTTTTTTATGGATCGGGTGTACTAAAGCGGTCTTCCATGAATTCGGTACAATGCCTGATGAATAGGAGAGCCGGAAGAGTCGCGTTAAAACCAGTGCTAGCTCAGGAGCATACACTTTGAGAACAATCGGAGGGATACCATCGGGCCCACTCGACTTGTTATCAACTCAACTTTATTTCTGGCATAGACACTTCACACCGCGGGATGGTCGGCGGCGTGTTTCCATGGTCATCTAAAGTCGAGTTGGAAGCAAAGAGGGAGCCTAGAAGTTCGGCTTTCTCTTTCGCATCATGGGCCAGCGAGGCATCACTCCGGTTTAGAGATGGTAAAGATGGCTTCGCGAAATTTCCTTGGACAGCCTTGGCGAGAGATCAAAACGCTCTTGTTCCCGAAGGTTATCGAGCCAATTTCTCGGCCAATCTTGCCAATGTGCTCGGACTTTGCCCTAGCAATAGCTCTTTTGAAAGACCTAGAGGCAGAATTATACTCATTTTTAATCGAACTGGTGTTTTCATCACAAGGCTTCGCTGCCGTGGCCCAGGCCTGGTAGCATTTCCGCTTATGGCTAAGTGCCATCTTACAGGGACGACTAAACCAAGGCTGGGATTTGCCACCAACAGGCATTGAAGAGAACGGAATATAAAGTTCCATACCCTGCAGCACCACATCAGTGACAGCATCAGCAACGATGTCTGGATCATCCAGCGAGAAGCAAATCTGCCTCCATGGATAAGACGCAAAAAAAGATCGCATCCCGTCCCAATCTGCTGACCTATAATGCCACACTCGACGTCGACCCGATGGTGGTAGCCGCACACAGGGTGGAATGGACACCTGATATTCCTGCAAACTATACATACATATCAGTTTTCTTTGTAGTTTCGCTGAGTCGCTACGCCCGCGCTACGCGTACAATATATTATATTACCTATATTTACACTGTGCTACGCGGGCTACGCCAATGCACTTACAATTTACTCGTAGCGCCGGCTCGCAATCTACGAGGTTACGAATGAATAAAAGAATGCAGGAATCCGAATGGCGCAGGTAATAATATTTCAAACATAGAGTTGTGTTTAAAAGATCAGATTTATCGATTACCCACACAGTTTTTCCGCAAATATGAAATATTTACCTCTTCGGCGAAATCTCGTTATAATACGAGGTCAAAACTTCCTCCTCTGAACCCAAATTTTTCTTCAAAAATTTATTGAAATAAGTATGACGTGATATTTCACCGTACGAAATTCCTAACATTATGAAAACGGGATGTCAACACATCTAAAAATACATGTAGAGTATCAATAGGCTACGGTTGTCTGTTATCACCAGAAGAGATGTGTCTTTGTCTGACCGCCTCGTTGGTCGAGTGGCTAGCGTATACGCCTAACTACATCGGCCTACCGCGAGGCTCGGGTTCGATTCCCGACGGGGGCAGACATTTGTGTGATGAACATTTAGATGTCTGCATTTCCGGGTCTGGGTGTTTATTAAATTTATTCTGGTGTCTATTTAAGAATATCTATGTATTAGTATCGTTGACTAACACCCATAACACAAGCATATAATTTGCTTATTTTGGGGTTAGATCCAGTTTGTGTGAGTTGTCCAGGGATATTTAAGAAATTTAAGACTTTGTTCGCTGTCATAACACATAAAATATTACACAATTATTATTATTTACATTGTTACAAATATTTCCTGATGGTAAGAAATTCCATGAAATAAATTCTATATATATAAAAATGAAACCCGTTTTCCTTGGTCACGGCATAACGCGTGAAAGACTGGACCGATTTCACTCATTCTTTTTTTGTTGTATTTGTTATTATTAGGAGAAGGTTCTTACGGAAAAAAGAATTAAGAAAATCTCTCGAAAATTTTGAAAAATGTACATTTAATTTTGCATATTTTAAAAAACGCGCGTAACGAATGTCAATGTCATTCACAGCCATAGACCTTATTGAATTGAAAGAGCATCGTTTGATGGATATGTGGTTACTTAATTAAATTCGAGCATCATTTGTTCGGAAACGTAATAACATTGTAATTTTTCCCATACAAACTGAACGGGCGGTACGAAGTTCGCCGGGACAGCTAGTTATTTATATTAATTTCACAAATTGCACACCGTAGTCGCATTATATAGAGGTCAAATCAAATTTGTGACCCGCCAGCTATCTAGTCTATACTAGAACAGAAATAAATTACGAATAATGAATTACAATTATGTTATCTATGGCAATGTACGACCCGTGTACTTATTCACAGTTTTATGCTATTAAAAAACCTTTCGTTTTCCGACCTACCAACCGAAAGGCTAAGGTAAGTAGTACGAGTAGGTACATTTTATAGAATAATATTTGTGTACGGATTTCAAAATGTGTGTAATATTTTTTTCACACTATTTTTACATGATTATTGTTATAATTATGTATTAATTGATAATAATGTTCAAAAGACAGCTTAATAATTTATCATTATATAACAATATACTAAGCTACATATTCGAATGTTCCTCCACATTTTGAGTTGCAAGTTATCTATACTAATAGTGCAGAGTAAAAAAATAGAAAATGTATTTGTTATTAACTTAAATTGCTAAAAAAATGTCTAACAGTTGTCTCACTAGGCAAGCCTGTTTCAAGGTAAGCTAAAATTCTATTTGACAGTTTACGTACGCCTCCTAAACAAATAAAAAAAGACGGATAGCACTCCGGGAGTGCCGGCAAAAGTTGAATATTAAGATTGTGCATTTTTGATATTTTGGAATGGTAAGGGAATAATTTTGCACGAATCGCATTAATTCACAGTATGAAAGTATTATCATTTATGTAGCAGCATACAATAGTCTTGTGCTTAATCGGACATTTTGGGTTCTCACTGTAATCGTACTATCCGTAAAAGTACTAGTACAACTTATTAGTAGGTACTATTAGTACATATCTATTCGTACTCTCATTTGCAGAATAGACCATCTGCCTTTCTTGCCAGGCAGCTCGTAAAAGGCAAGCATTGGTTATCATCACTAGCACCGTGACATCTGACTAGGTGGTAGAGTTTCGCAGCGACTCGCCCGGATTGATACCACCGCCTTACCTATTTCTGACACCATAACGTTATGACGTGTTCCGGTTCGGAGGGAAATGTAGCCAGTAAACTTACTTTTGCTCGAGGCCTAACATCCTAACCTCAGGTTGGCAACTCACCATTACCACCTTTGGTGTCTCTAGGCGGCGAGAATTTCTTACCATCAGGAAATCCGTTTTGCTTGTTTACCTTCCTATAACATAAAAAAAGACGAAACACAGCTATAAATTGTAATTAGTATGTATATAATTAAGTTCTATGTAAAAGAAATCTCCGACTATAAACCTTTCAAACTGTCGATGTCACATTTTTGCTTTTAATTGGTCAGCTAAGGCTGCTCGACAAGTTTTAAGACACCATACCTTATTCTTTCCACAATTCCGGTGCCAGCCATAGCTCACAAGGTGACAGACATCCCGCGCTACATGTACGTTTACGACCAGGACCAGGTTCCCAAGGCTCCTTGATCCCTTGGCCCCGGGGCCTCTACCCTGACGGAGACAAATTGTATAAATAGATTAAAAGCATTAATTAATTCGTAAAGCAATTTCACGTGCTAAACTACCTATTTAGTACATTGTTTATTATCTAATCGTAAAAGTTTGAGATAAGGATTATTCCTGAGAGCCATTAACTACAAACTTACCTAATGAAATACGTGCTCCTTGTTTCACGCGATGGTTAACGGTTACCCTTATTTTCTGTTATGCTTTTGATTAACTTATCCAGAATCACTACTATTTTCGAGAAGGGAAACTTTCTTTATGTAATCATAACTTCTTTTGTGTTAATTAAAAACTTTCCGAGTCGGTTCAGTCGAGAGTTACATGTCTAACGCTACCAATCAATCCACAGACCAGAGTTCATACCCGATAAGGCAAATCATTGGGATTGCTTTCTTTATGTAACAATTACTTCTTTTGTGTTAATTAAAAACTTTCCGAGTTGGTTCAGTCGAGAGTTACATGTCTAACGTTACTAATCAACCCAGAGGCCAGGGTTCACGGGACAAGGCAAATCATTGGGATTGTATGGTGAAATAATAAAGCATATTTATGATGGACATTGATTCCTGCATGTCCGAGTTGGGCCGTTTTGATAGCTACGTATTTTGTAGTACTTGATCCACTTATGTGCAGATCACTACAGATTTTCCGTAGTACTTTCATTTCGACAGCATTTACCTACTCGCACGCTTTCTCCTACAAACCCAACTCTCGATACAACATCGTCGGGATAAGTACAGAATTATGCAAAGCGAGTCCGGCACCTAGTTGTCTCAAAATCTTGCTATGAAGTGGCTTGTCCAGCGCTCCTCTCATACTATCATTCACACAAGCCCTTTCTACATCCGCTGTATACCTTCCATCCTAGCTGAAAACACAACCAAGATATTATATAGTCTTATTCACGTGTTACAGCACTATATCTATCTATACTCTAACATCCAATTTGGCTACATCTCTTATAAATACCTCTATTTTGGTTTTCTTCGCATTAAAATGAAAGATTTTTCTTTATAGTCACCTTTTATAACTGTGACCAGTGTTTGCAGCTCAGATGGTGAAGAGCCCCAAACTACAGCATCATTGGCACAAAACAGGCAGTTCACCAGTTGGGTGACCAAGTGCAGTACAAGTCAAATATGCATTCTTACATTCATAGATCTTAACCTCTGAAGATATTTGTCCAAATACAAGTTAAACAAGCATGCTGATAACACACAGCCTTGGTTATAGTCAATGTTAACAACAAACCAAGGCGATTTGTTGCCATCCATCTACACATATTCTTTACAATTTAAATACATAGACTGCACAGCACGCAGCAGACTCATCTAGGATCATCATAGGTGTCGAAAGTATAATCTCCTCTTTTTAACTCGGGTAAAATTGCGTACGCGTTTCACTTTTCTCTTCTGGCCTAGGGGCATATTTATGTAAATATCAGTTGGACATTGCTTAGTATTTTTTTATGATATTTGAAGGCAAACAAGCAGTTGGTTTTCATGATGTAAGAAATTGACGCCGCCTAGAGACACCAAAGGTAGTTATTGTGCGTAGCCAACCTGAGGCCGAGATGTTAGGCCACGAGCAAAAGCAACTGGCTTTACCGGCTGCCTTATCCTCCGAACCGGAACACGTCAACGGCAAGCACTGACGTTATGGCGGCAGGAATAGGACGTAAGGTGGTGATACCAATCCGGGCAAGTCGCTGCAAAATCCCTACAACCTATTAAGATGTCACGGTGCTAGTGACGTCAAGCCCATGCTTACCTTTTACTAGCTGCCTGGCAGGAAAGCAGATGGTCTATTCTTAATGGACCAACACGGGGCATTATTGTATTTCAATGGCCTTGCAGTATGGGTTAAAAATTATACAGCGCGTTTCGATCCGGTGGTAGTTTTCAGTATTATATAGACTCGTCACAAGTGCCTCTTGTAAGGTGAATGTGAATAAAAATATTATTTACTAGCTTCCGCCCGCGACTCTGTCCGCGCGGATGTCGGTCTTCGCTTGATAAAACTGTAAAAATAAGATTTTTTTTACGTATCTTTCCAGCATAAAAAGTATATCATTTTATGCCCAGGATAATAAGGTATAATTATATTAAGTTTCATCGAAATCGAATCGTTAGTTTTCACGTGATGCCTGAACATACAGACAGACAGACAACATTTTTTAAAATCACATATTTGGGTTTGGTATCGATCCAGTAACACCCCCTGCTATTTATTTTTTCAATATTTGTAATGTACAAAATTGACCCTTCTACAGATTTATTTTAAGTAAGTATAGATTTTTTTCTATAAAACAAAATCAAACAGGTAATAATCTAACGAGAGTAGAGAATTCTACGAAAAGAAGTATAATTGAAATGAATAAATACATATTATATGAATAAATACTAACTTTTGCTTACTTGGCAAGGTTACTTTGCTACTGGAAAATTTTGGTTACATACATTTGGCACCCGGCCCTTCCAGCATTCAAACTAGTCACCGATACAGACGTATCTTTAAGTCAAGTGCGCTAAAATATTATTACAATTGTCACCTGTATTTCGTCACTTTGTTCATTTATTGTTTGCAAAATGATACCGCTTACAGATCTTGGAAATGTGATATTCGATAGAACCTGACTCCACTATTTTTATACTCCTTCAAGAAAATGTAATAGCTTTATTATTCCGATGAATTCACGATTTCGTAGATAATTTTCAAAACAACAAATTCCCTTTACAAACTCAAAGTTAACAACTTAAGTTTACTTATTTAGTCTATAACCTCAATCTCTGCTTCATAGTGCATGCTCAGTCCTATTGGTTAACGTTTAACGGTCACTGTATACTTTATTTAACACTTACTGTTACTTTCTAGCCAACCGGTTTCACTTTTTACAGCATCATCAGGGCTTTGAAACTAAAGATAAAAAGGTCTTTTTTGGTTAGATAACCGAATAGGTTTTGAACGTTAAATCAAAAAAGTCCTTTTTATGTTTAGTTTCAAAGCCCTGGTAATGCTGTAAAAAGTGAAACCGGTTGGCTATAATGTAACAGAAAGTGTTAAATAAAGTATGCAGTGGATAAATACAAGTATTAACTCCAAAAAACGTGTATATATAATGGAATTCCACTAAGTGCCGACAATAGCAAGTATAAAGATTCCGATTGGTCAACTTTTGTTTAACTTTCCAAGTCAGTAAACCCAGAACGTCAAAGCCCAGTGTTTAGTATTACTTTTACCATGCATTTTTTGTGTGATAAGATAGTAACAAGCACAAGGTTCTCTCGATAATAAGAGACAGACGTTGGTTTCTAGTCAAATATAAATGTTAGAGATCCGTCGCAGTCTTATGGTCTTAATATAAGCCTATTGTAAAAGTCTATCGGCTACCTTTATCTCCGGACCAGGAGTTACAAATATTATTATAGCGGTAGGAATAGGTAAGGCAAAGCATCCATGGCAAGTTACTGCACAACTGTGGTGTTGTAAACAAAGACACATTGTAACTATGCTTGCCTTTTACAAGCTGCCAGTCAGAGATACAGATGGTATATATTACTCAGGGACACGGACCATCGTGGAGTAAAGACTGCTGGGACTATTTTAACTTTCAGTGCCGTTACAATAATAGCTAGCTGATTTTGCAAAAACAAAGGCAAACATATGACACAAAATTCTAAAATCTTACAGGCAATACAATACAATTTCTTACATTTATTTATCTAAATGTCCGTTTATTTTTTTCGATACGTCACATTCCACAACAGTTCAAGTAACGTGTCCCATAAAAAAGTTATAATTGCCACTTCTAATACAAAAACATATTGGTATGAAAGTGAATAATGTAGGAGCATTTTTAGGGATTCCTGAAAAGAAATCGTTAATATTTAATATCGACTAGTCAAAGGTTCCAAAATCATAGCCTCATGTCAAATTTCATAATGATATCCAGGTGACCGCCTATTTCATTCACTTTAAAACTTTGAACCAAAGAGTATTTAAATACTAAGAGGCGGGACTTCCATCGATACATAGCAAACCCGCATTTTGTATAAAGTTTACTTGAAAAGGTATAACCCGTATAATTTAAAAGTAAGTCTAAAGGCATTCAGATATAAGGCAACTAGTGTCATAAGATTTGGGCGAATAAAATACATAGCAAACTTATTTTTTTCATTTCTTTATATGAAAGTTGCGCTTAACTGCTTTAAACAGTCGTACCCGTGATAAAACGCTGTAAAACTGCAAAAACCGACTCCAAATATTTCATTGGAGTTTTGGCGCGATCGAGAGAAAAGATGGTCGAAGTTTTTTCATAATTATTGAATTTCGTGTTAATATTGAGTGAAATTAGTCAATTTTGGTGGCATTTTGTACAATTTTGTTCATCAATCATGAAGAAATTAGCGTATCGTGTATTTCCTCGTTGCCGCCAAATCTCATTACATGAGCTTAACCCTTAAATTGTTTCTGTCCGTTGTATGGGACGTGTAATATAAACGCGCATACGCACAATTTGAACTAACCGCTGAGAAGCGTGAAAGGTATGTTTCGTTGAGCATGCTATCCCTTTCACACTCACGCGCTTCATTCGGTATTTCGCTCGACAGATTCCGTCTGTATCGATAGTTTAAATACTGCAACGGCCGGCGCATTTTACGCTTGTCAAAAAAATTGTTACTAGGTGAGTATTTATACATTTTATGCAATTATTATGCTAAATTTAGTTCAAATAAGAGTTAAGTGATAGCTAAGTGTTAGTTTTATGACGATATAATTAGTCAGTTTTTCAAAATATTCGAATACTTATGAATGTCATTTAAAACGGACATAGACAATTAGGTGCTGTAAGTAGTGTTTATTTATTTAGTCATATATAGCGGACATCACCCATAGTTACCAGAAGTAGGTTATATTTTTATTCGTCATTTCTAAAGGACATTGCCTTTACTGATTTCAGCAATATGGCGAAGCAAAATTGGAGTTCCAGAAAAATTATCGCTTTGGTGCCTCCTTCAGATTCCGAAAATTCGGAGTTAGAGTCGGAAGACGATGACGAAAGAAGAATATTTTCACGAGATTACTTCAGGAAAGACTCTACAGGTTCTTCGCCCGTAAGAGATGGTCATTGGCCTGTAATATATGATTTATTGGAAGATTTGAGCGACTGTGAGGACGAACCACCACACCACCAACCAGAG